>BGPR01002482.1:51682-73875 GCA_013235015.1 Araneus ventricosus | reverse complement strand
TTTCTCCTTCCTTCTTGTTTAGTTGGGAGAATACTACATTCTTACTGAATGTGAAAATCCGTCCTTAGTCGAACTGAATCACATCCACACATTAAATGTAGAATTTTGTGATTTAATGCCAAAAGATTTTGATGCAACCATAAAAAAAGATGCAACTATATGAATTCCTCATAAACCAATTAACAATATTGTTATCTTTCTTCCAATGCGAAAGTGGTAAGATCTCTGCTTCGGCACCGGAGGGTTCCAGTTCGAAGTCCGCTTCTGTCAATAGATTGGCCGAGTATGTTTGCCCGGAACATGTTAAATGTGACGTCCAAAGTGAAAAGTTTACCCATTAGTATACTATGGAAGGGTGAAGAGGGGGTGCCGTCTCAGATGCCGTCTTTGCCATCTGACCATGGTTCAAAATTAAGATGGCCGTCAATCAATACCTTTTGTGTTACTTCCAAACGGGCTGTTAATATAAAACAAACTAAACTAAAACAAATGACAGGAGGCTGTCTGTTCAAACAGCCGCTGATGTTAAAGGAACTTTACTCGCGTGACTCTTTTGTTTCTTGTAAGTTCTAAAGTTTAAGTAAGTTTTTTTAAAACTTCTGTCGTTACCCTTCATATCTAAAATAAGACAATAGTTATGCGTTTAACATATGTAGTTACCGAGATATAGAGGATCGCGTCACCAATTCATGCGTATTTTTGACCAACTTTGCAACTCAGTTGTCGCTGAACTACAATTCCGATTTTCATTTTTTTTGTAACTTCTTTTGTTACCCTTTATCTCCAAAATAAGACATTAGTTATGTTTTCAACATATGTAGTTGCCGAGATATAGAGGATCTCCCATACAACGCTTTTTGTGGTATTTTGGCGTGTGAATCAATTTCCTTCCTGAGACCCCAATGGGAGGAACGTAGTCCTACGTTAAAATACTATATTTCTTCCTCAGGAAGTATTTAAAATAAAATTTAGTGTTTTAAATACCTGTAACCACACGATATTTTCATTTCTTTACTAAGCTTTAGAAACAAATACAAGTATATTTTTCTGTCCTCACTGAGATTTAAAGACAAATGTCAAGCTCAGTTTTCTTGTCACATCGGAGTCAAACCAGACTTACGCCACACCTGCTGAATTTTGGAATCCATTATTTATGTAACGGGAGGAAATGCGAGGCTAGTTGTTAGATGATACGCATAGTTACGTTTGCCATGTGATTGGGATATCACATTTGCTAAAGACAAAAAAAAAAAAAAATCAAATGAAGTTTTAATCATCATCAATGATTCTTAAGATTTTAACATCAAAAAATTTCTGTCGGCAAGCCAGAAGGTGTATACTTTTGATAAGGTAGATTTATTTTGTCCGGAGATATAAGAAAAAGAAATTTCACCTCCCCCGATATTTACACCTCTAATTTCATAAGGATTGGATCTATGAGGATGCAAAAGGGCAACGAGAAGGCTCCCAATGAGATGCCACATGCTTAGATTGAAAGACAGTCGGAGTTAGGAGTTGAAAATTGCGTTTCAGTCCCTAATTTCTAAGCAATTACAGCTATCGAAAAACTTTCAACACAAAAGTTGATCGTTAGAATGAGACGATAATTTGCCTAATTTGAATGATCTTTCTTTCGTTAATCATAAGGGCATTATGGGGAATGAAATTTTAACCTCCCTCATTTACACTCCTTTCGAGTTGGATGGCCCATCTACGAATTCGACCGAAATTTTCATTCTTCCTACAACATATCCGTTGCAGCTTGAAATCCAATCAAATTTTTTTAGTTATCGAGTTCACAAGACAACACGGGAAAATCGTCTATTTATAACACATAAATACAAACACAAATTACGGAAATCGAAACAGCTATAAAAGTAGAAAAATAGAAACAGTTTCTTATTTATATATAGCCGTGTTATTGGTGAAGATCTGCTGAAATTTTATCGAAGTCATGTCATTAGAACCATTGCAATAGATAGTATTCCCGTAAGGACTTTACCTAATGATGTACAATATTTTCCCATCTCAGAGTTAAGAAGCTCTGTCTACATTTTTTTTAAAATACTGAATACTTTCTCAGAGATAAATATCAACATTTTCCGTTATTTTCTTTCTCCTATTCACTAGGACTTCGTACACTTCGGTTCAATTCCGTTCTTCATTTCACATGAAGAAGGGAATTGATCCGAAGTGTTTTATTCTTGGGAAAAACTGACGATGTTTCCGTTTCCTGCTATCTTCTGTTTCAAGGCAAACATTTAAAGGCTTCATACCTCCTGGGAAATATGTGAACGTGAAAAACAAAACCAGAAACCAAAGAAGTGGGAGGCTATAGCGATTATAATCTTTTTTTTTGTCTCTGAATGGTTAGGATGAAAATGGTGAACTTAAAAAAATAAATTTTAGAAGGTATCATGCTGAAAATTTTTCTATTCCAGTGTTGATTATTGTTTTCTTTTTTAAAACAATTATGGTCACATTCAAACTTGAAGAAAATAGGTTCTAATTATCATGGTTATATCAGGTACACAAACTAGAAAAATAGGTTTGTGTGAACTGGGCAAAACAATAAAATTCTGAACGAGTCTTGGTATAAAATCTGAACACCTTGTAAAAAATATTTTTCCTTGCAAAAAGAAAATGACTGATTTATTGAAGGAGATTGATTTGTTTGATTCTTCTTGCTTATCAAATGTGAAGTTTGAAAATAACGTGAAAGTAATTTTTTCCAGTAAACCGTATCTAGGAAACCGTTACTTTTGAATAACATTTCATAACGTGATGATATTTCAGTAAAAAGTATTTCTTTTTTATCGAATTTAATATATTTTGTTGATTTGTTTCTGTATATTTATCAGAATGTTACAATTACAAAATAGAGCAGGTTATAATGCTATATACGATTAGAATAAGCATTTAAGTTTATTATGATTATGCATGGTTAAGAGCCAACTTAATACTATCTCGTAAAATGGTTTTTCAGTATAAAGTTTTTGAATTTAATATATTTTATTGATTTGCTTCAGCAGAGTTTTTAAAACGTTGCAATCGCACAATACAAAAAATTAATATATACAAGAGAAAAGAAGGGAATTTGCTACTGATATCGCCAATACTGGTGCTTTTTCTTGCTAATGAAAAATATACAACACAATGTGAACAATAATAACTCACTGATATTGAAGAATTACTTCAAGTTACAACTGATGAGAGTTTTTCCGAGATTCTTAAAGTACTTTTGGAACGGAATGTGCTCGAAGACGACAATGTTAAATGTTTTTGAACAACAGTCCAGAGCTCAAAATGTGTTGACTTTTGTCAGGGTAGTTAATTCATTTCTAAATGCTTTTCAATAAAATTATTTTAAAAAATACATAGTTGCTCAAAACAATTACAACGATCGCAAACTGCTATTACTTCCTTGTAAACAACGATAGGTGGAAAAATTTTAAATACAGTACAGAAGGAAGCTTAAAATCTCTTTGGTCATGCAATAATTGCCGTATGTGACTTCACTTGGTGACATGGGCAACATCCATGCGATAGTCCATTTCACTACCATTTATTGCACATTCTATCTGCATTTTCAGATAGTTCGTTGTTGCATGCGAAGGAGACGTTAAGGCAGTGTCTAGGATACACCATAATGAAATGAAGACATAGGAGGTAATTTCAGAAGATTTAGATAGCAGCATGCAGAATATGCATGTGGATATCGAACATACATCAACAGCTGCGAAAATGCTTCACAGGCTTGAAATGGACTACCACTAGGATGTTACCTGTGCGACCATGGAAAGTCAAATATGTCAATTATCATGTACCCAAACAAAAATCTAATTGTACTTCTATATTAGAGGATGATGACTACGGGCACGTGATTGTTTCGACATAGCATGTCCTGGGGTTAAAGGAGGCAGGGTTGGAGGTCTCGGGGATGTCGAGCATGTGAGAATGGTAGTGGCGGTAGCTAGGTAGTAGTTTAGTCTACAGAACCCTCCCATTTCCTGCCCATGTGCTCGCTCACGAAGACAAGGGGAGGGTGCGCTGTAAAATAGTGTACTTCTATATTGTATTTAAATTCTTTCTTCCTATCAGTGTTTACAAGAAAGTTATTGACATTTATAATTGGTGTAAATGTTTTGAGCAACCTTGTATTTATTATAATAATTTTATTGAAAAACATTTAGAAATGAATAAACTACATTGACAAACGTCAACGCATTTTGAACTCTATCTGTGGTTCAGAAACGTTAACTTTGTCGTATCCGCGTACATTCCATTCCAAAAATACAGTCGGACCTCTATTTAACGAACCTCTATTTTGCGAATTTCTCTATTTTGCGAACTTTTCCTTGGAACCAAGAACATTTTGCGAATTTCTTCGTAAAACAACCTCCAAATAGCGAAGTACATTCTCTATTTAACGAACTTTTTCTTGTGATCCAATATTTTTTTTCTCCCTATTTCTCAAAATATTTCTGAGCATTTCAAACTTATTCTTTCTTTTAACACATTTTATGGTGATCAGTGACCTTGAACTGGTTTTACCAGTTGCCTAACTCACCGAGAACAGTAAAATCGCTGTCATTCTTTGCATTTCATCCAGAAAGTACAACCTTTATCCACCTCTCCCCCCCACACACTGTCCACTTCACTAAAAAAACTTTCAATATCCCCCCTTCACCTTCAATGGAGCTGCCCCGTGTCCTTGAACTAGTCTCCCGTTTTCTAGATTGTTGATCAATTAATTGTTGAAATTATCTTTTTAAAAATTGAAAATAGTGTATTCCCGGACAATGTTTTGTTTTATTCATGTTTTCCTTGCAGATTTCTCTTTGATGGGTAAGATATATAAAACAAATAGATATTAATTTACAAAATAAAGGTGTCATTAATTACTGTTTTTAATAATATGTAGTGTTTATGAATTTAAAATCTGTTTTGTGTAGTTCAAAGTATTTTAAAAGGCGAGTCTCTATTTAACGAATTTTCCATATAACTAACTTTTTTTCGGGATTTAGCGACTCGCTAAATAGAGGTCCGACTGTACTTAAATAAACTTGGAAAAACTTTCATCAGTTGTAATTTGAAATAATTTTTCAATATCAGTGAGTTATTATTATCAAATAGGTCAATTATTATGGATCAAAACAAAACTTTAAGTGCACTTCCGCATTGTTCTCCAATTTTGTTTCCCATCGTTATTTACAAGAAAGTTATATTCATTTGTAATTGGTACAATTTTTTGAACAACTTTGTTTTATAACTTAAAAATGAAAAAAAAGCATTAAAATAGATATGTTATAAAACGGCTGAATATTTAATTTTACAGAGTAGCACATGAAATAATTCTGAGTTTTCTCGTGTATTGAGCCAACTTAGAGTGATTTTATTTCTGATCAAATTCTAATGTTTGAGGATCGGCACGCTAGATTAAATCCAGCGGTCCTTGGGTGAAACTTGATCAGAAGCATTTCCCTCTCGAGCCAGGAGAGGGTAAAGAAAAGATTAGTTTTTCCTCTCATACATATGGAATTCGTGGAACTGCATATAAATACGAGTAAATAAATAAATATACATGCATATAGAAAGAGGAAGGAAATGGAATTTTCCGGGGACTGTGGAAGATATTTATAGAACCTATATTGAGAAGAAAAAGGGTGCTTTTAAAAGTTTAGGACTGTGTGACTTGCGCCAATAGAGTTTTAGGTACAATTGAGTTGAAGCATTCGAGCATATTATTGTTATTATTTTTGGAATTTAAAGTTGAGCTTTGAAAATAGAGTTTTGATCAAATTGAGCATGTTAGATTGGTAACTTTTGTTTAGAAAAATATTTCGAACATTTTTAAACATCATTCTATTTCGAAAGCATTGCTCAGAGGGATGCTCTTTAGTGAAATTTATAGTGAGTTTAACTTTATAAGAAGATATATAAATATAGAAACCTTATAGCAAATAACAGAGAAGTAACAGAGTTTTAGGTACAATTGAGTATAAGGTACAAGCATTCGAGCATATTATTATTATTATTATTATTATTATTATCGGATTTTAAAGTTGAGCTTTGATCAAATTGAGCATGTTAAACTGGTAGCTTTCGTTTATTTGAAACATTTTAAAACATGATTCTATTTTGAAAGTATTTCTCAGAGAAATGCTCGCTAATGAAATTGACAATGAAGTTAACTTTATAGAAAGACATATAAATATAGAAACTTTATAGAAAACAATTGATTTACTAAGAAATTACTAAGGAATGCACAGGCGATTCAAAATTAAACATAGAAGCTGTTAGGGGACATAGGAAACAGAAAAACAAGTCAAAATCTCATCACAGGAAAGTAACGGCTGAAAATATCAACCGGCTAGATTTATTTATCCTGTATTTCTTCTCATTTCCTTTTTTTATTTCCCAGGCCGACCAAGCTTACCCAAAGGGTGTAAAACTGGGGGGGGGGGAAGGATCTTAAAGGCATGGTCTACCTGATGCTCGACTGTCGATTTTGTCACATGAATCTCCAAACACAATCCTTTGTCACAATCCTCTGCAAACAGAAATGCCAGGTGTTGCAACTAAGCCTTAATTAGATGGCAAAGATGGCGCTGCGGGGGGCAGTGGCGGATTACCGCACAGGTGGTAGAGGCGGCCGCCTCGTGCCTAGAGACTCTGGGGGGGGGCTTAAAATCTATGCGAGAAACATCACAGAGCTAAGCCGACGACGAATTTACGACATTATAGCCTTGTTTATAGTGTAGGGTGTATACAAATGAAGTGACACATTTCAAAAATTAATAATAATGAAAAAAAAAAAAACTAAAAATGTTGGAACTATGAATTTTTAAAAAATGAGAGCGGATGTCAAAAAGTTTTTTTTCAGATAGGTAACATGCCATTTCAGTGGTCTAGACTCTAGGGGGTCGTAAATTACTGGAAATCAAAAATTTGTTTAGAACCTTTTTATCAGAGTAAAACAAACCATTACCTACCTAATTTTTTAATGTTTTATTTATTTAGCACTTAAACGTCCTGTATCAGTACCTGGCAATTATAACAAACCTACATCTAACGTTATGAAAAATGACATAGCATGTACAGGGTGTCTCAAAAAGGTGGAACAATAGTTTTTTCCCTGAAATATTGATTTTTAGATATATACTTCCAATTACAAAAATTCATCAAATAAGGTAAGAATTTGCATGAAAATACTTTGATAACAAAAATTAAATTTTTATACGGCCCTCATTGAGCAAAACTGTCAATTAGTAAAATGTTTCTCTTACATTCATCTATTCACGTACATAGTTGCACGCTTCTACCTGCAAAGCTTACAGATATATAAGAAAAAGTTGTTGAATTAGACCACTTTCCCATACCTCTCACTGCTGTTTGAATCAGTCGTTCGACGTACATTTTAGGGATAATATCCATATTTTAAAAAAATTATTTGAAGGTCAGAATCAGGGAATAACAGTGCATTTGTTAACTTTTACTAAATCTAAAAACTATTCAATATTAATACATTAATGGAAGTATTTACAAAAATCGTTCACCTTGTGAATCTTCAAAAAATTCACGGTGACTTATCAGCAGTAAGGCTCATCTTCCCAGAAACAAGCAGTGCTATCAAGGTATCACTAGAATACAATTAAAATACAATTTTTCAAAAATAGCTTTACCTCTTCACATAGTTCAAACTTGTAGTTCTAATTATCTGAATTGAATTTTATATTATTACAGTCCTTCTTTTCGGTGAGTTCCGTTTTAATAAGAGAAATCGAATATGTAGGAACCAGTCAAGTTCCCATTGAGGCAACATGAAAGTGAATCTGAAACCTAAAAACAGCCAATGAAGAAAAAAAAAATCAAGAACGCGAAGGCGAATCATGCGTGATATTGAAAAGGGGAAAAAATATTGGGTTTTTAGCGGAAAACAGGAGCATCTGAAATTCCAGTTCCGGCTATGTTCTAAGACAGAAAGAACAGCTACTCGCCTTCGTCTATTATGACACTTAGTTGTACGCAATGAGCGAATTTTAGTGCTTTCTAAAAGTAGTTGGTGTGCAGCTCAATCCTGTGTCTGTCTTACTTTTTCATTCATTTTAGGTCTTCTTTTCTCGTTTTTGTCTTTTTTCGTTAAAAATTGAACTCTCAGAGTGGAGAAGTAAGCAAATAAGAATAAATACAAAAATACGAATTTTTAAAATAATTTTAGTGAGTTCTGCAACTCTGCAGACCTAAAGGACGAGTCGTCATTGCTTTTAGGGAAAGCTTAATAATACGCACAACGCTTAGAGCAAATAATTCAGTATTCTTGCTCAATATTAGGCTGTTTTCCTGTTAAACCTTAAATTTTTAAGTTGTACTTCCATTCTTTATCAATTGGATCAGCAAATGAAACTAAGTAACAGTATGCTTCATTGCCAAATTTTTTTCAATCCATGATGATTGGATGATGTGCTACTTTACAAATATTTGTATTTCTATGTTTTTCTATGTTAAATAAATAAACATTTCTGCAATAAACATCTCCATATAAATATTATGTGAGAAGCACCTTAAAATTTAAAAAATAACATATCTCTCTAAGTTTTGCAGGTAGAATCGTGAAATTTAGATTATAAATAGATGAGTGTAAAAGGAACATTTCACTCATTGACACTTTTGCTCAATGGGGAACGTATACAAATTTAATTTTCTTAACTTTTTATATTCAACTTCCACAGAAGCTGAAGTGTTTTCGAACAAATTCTTACCTTATTTGATGAAACTTTGTAATTGGAAGTATATGCCTAAAATCCGGATTCAGAATCAGCGCCAGGAAATTAGCCTAAAATCATTGGAATATCATTGGCAAACAATCAGTGTTAACCAGTGTAATTAATTACCATGTAATGCACATTTAGAACCAGAATACGCGTGGGGAAAAAAAGTTGCATCATAACTTTCCTCGGCTTTCCATCGTAATAAAAGACTACAAATGAGAACACAACTACTGGCCAAGCAGTTGACGCATCTGGTTCATAATTCTAATGGTCATCGTCCGGATACGAGAGATGCCGGTACTCCGAAACCTGTGAGGCTAACAAAACATTTCAAACAAACAAAAACGAATATTCATTTCGAAGAAGACGGATTTGAAATTATAAAAAGCAGAAGCTATAGATATTTCAGCAGAAAACAGCAGAGCAAGAAGACAGACAAAGGATAAATAAGAAAACATTTATTATATCAATCACCAATCTCATATAGAGATACATATAGACGTCTGGCTTACACACAGCACACAGACAATAAAAGTAACACATACATATATATACACGATCTAGCTAGTAGATACAAATGCAGTTAAATAAGAGCCTTGAATTTGAATCCGATTATAAAGAAGCGTGACTAAGTATTCAGCAGGATTGCATCAAAAACCCCGTCCCATTTTTTTGCGAGAAGAAAAAATTATTTTAATTATTTGTCAATATATTATGACCACGTAACGAGCATTTAAAAGCCGAAAAGGTGTGGAAAGAATGTTGTATCACGACTGCTCTACTTATTCCATGTGAATAAAAGACAAGAATACACAACGCACCTGCTGACCAAGCAGCTGTCGCATCTGGCTCATAATTTTAATGATCAACGTCCGGATGCGAGAGATACCGGTACTCCGAAGCCTGTGGATGTCAAAACGCCTCCCTTTTCTTTTGCGGGATGAAAAAATTATTTTAATTATTTGTTAATAAATAATGACCATGAAACGCGCATTTATAAATCGAAAAGGTGTGGAAAGAATGTTGTATCACTACTGCCCTATTTATTCCATGTGAATAAAAGACAACAATACACAACGCACCTACTGACCAAGCAGCTGTCGCATCTGGCTCATAATTTTAATGATCAACGTCCTGATGCGAGAGATACCGGTCTCCGAAGCCTGTGTGGCAGTCAAAACGCCTCCCTCTTCTTTTGTGGGATGAAAAAATTATTTGAATTATTTGTTAAAAATTAATGACAATGTAACGGGTATTTAAAAACCGAAAAGTTGTGGAAAGAATGTTGTATCACTACTGCCCTACTTATTCCATGTGAATAAAAGACAACAATACACAACGCACCTGCAAGCAGCTGTCGCATCTGGCTCATAATTTTAATGATCAACGTCCGGATGCGAGAGATACCGGTCTCCGAAGCCTGTGTGGCAGTCAAAACGCCTCCCTTTTCTTTTGCGGGATGAAAAAATTATTTTAATTATTTGTTAATAAATAATGACCATGTAAAGCGTATTAAAAAACCGAAAAAGGTGTGAAAAGAATGTTGTATCCCTACTGCTCTACTTATTCCATGTGAATAAACGACAAGAATACACAACGGACCTACTGACCAAGCAGCTGTCGCATCTGGCTCATAATTTTAATGATGAACGTCCGGATGCGAGAGATACCGGTACTCCGAAGCCTGTGTGGCAGTCAAAACGCCTCCCTTTTCTTTTGCGGGATGAAAAAATTATTTTAATTATTTGTTAATAAATAATGACCATGTAACGCGTATTTAAAAACCGAAAAGTCGTGGAAAGAATGTTGTATCCCTACTGCTCTACTTATTCCATGTGAATAAAAGACAACAATACACAACGCACCTGCAAGCAGCTGTCGCATCTGGCTCATAATTTTAATGATCAACGTCCGGATGCGAGAGATACCGGTCTCCGAAGCCTGTGGCTGTCAAAACGCCTCCCTCTTCTTTTGTGGGATGAAAAAATTATTTTAATTATTTGTTAATAAATAATGACCATGTAACGCGCATTTATAAACCGAAAAGGTGTGGAAAGAATGTTGTATCACTACTGCTCTACTTATTCCATGTGAATAAAAGACAAGAAGACACAACGCACCTACTGACCAAGCAGCTGTCGCATCTGGCTCATAATTTTAATGATCAACGTCCGGATGCGAGAGATGCCGGTACTCCGAAGCTTCTGTGGCTCTGAAAATTCATCCCTTTTCTTTTGCGGGATGAAAAAGTTATTTTAACTCTTTGTCAATAAATAATGATCAAGTAACGAGCATTTTAAAACAGCAGATTACAAGTATCGATAACTGACATACAATAACAAAAAAATGTTTCTTTGGCAGTTTTCTTACTGTTCCTAAAGTGTCTATGCAGTATTCTTTGTTAATTAGTCCAGCGGAGACGAAATAAGAGGTTCTGTACAGAGCAGTCAGTTCATCTCCAAATAAAAGAGAGTTATTTTTAAAGCCATAAATCGGCATAAACTAATAAGACAACATTAACCCTAATGTGGGTTGGAAAAAAATTCAGTCTGCTCTAGACACATTACTGTTCTACAGTGAGAAATGATTCTGACACATTTTGCGTGAGGTTTGTGGTCATTGGGTAGTCTCAACATTTCTTCAGAGGAATGGTGGTTCTACTTTGCTCGAGGTAAAGGAAGGAAGAGTCCATGAACTAATTTGACACAATGGAAGTAAAGATCGAATGAAGTGAAATACAAACTGGACCACAGCTTGAAGAATGGTATAACCAATGATCATCTTCTAGCATCCTCCCTCTGTTTGGACGTGTCATTCTGGCCCCTTTATTCACACAGTGGATCTCAGCAGTCCAGATCCCAGAATGAAGAGATCTTGAAAAGAAAAATCGTTACAAAATTTGCAAGAACAAGCCAACTGAATAAATTGGTAATAGAAAGTACCGAAGACGAATTATTATTGTAAATATGTTCAAAGAAGTAACAACTACTTTTACAACATAAAGTTGTTCCTATCATTCGTTTCAAAGCGTTGAAAGGCAATTCCAAATTTCAGAGTGATTCAAATTTTGTTCCAAAATAAAATCCTAATGCAGAACACTTAGTTACTTTTTACTGAAAATGGCGCACAGTTTTTGGACACTTTTTATTTAATTTGACTTGTTTCATGTTTATAAAAATAGAATTTCGTTATCGATTTTTGTACTCATTTCCTTGTGTCCTAAAATTTTGAAATTTTACATTTATGTATTCTTGACGACAATACACTGTTTTAATATTTTCAGAATATTTATCTTATTTTTGAAGTAATAATTAACTAGTAAATTTTTCTATTAAATGCTAATGGCGAATTGAGTTTGAATTTGAGAAAAAGTACTTTCAAGATTCCCTAGCAATTATAATGAATTATAATTTAAAATAAAGTAGTAGAAAATAATTATAATAAACTTTCTAGTTTTTAGTACACTAGTAAAAGTATAAATAAATACAAATTATATCATATGTTTACTCATAATTATAATTTAAAATCAAACCACAAATAAATATTCAGTAGAAACGTTGGCGATCGATAGCAGTTTATGCAAATTCAGCCACTGCTGAATGGCACTGTCGTTTCGCTCGCTTGTATTGAACTCTCTTCATCTGCGAAACAACAAGTCAGTGTAAGTCAGTTTATGCACTGACAGTATGTCTGTCTGTGTGTATGCCTAGGTGGCACATATTATCATTAAGGGTTTAAAGAAATAAGTGTTTTTAATAAATGGATTCGAATTCTTTTCCGTGCCTACAAAAACTTTTCCTGATTGCAGTTTGAACGTTCGATATTAATAGGGCGCCGCCTCAATATATAAATACCTTTCTCGTGCAACACCAACTTTTGACGTGAAAACGTCTTTCCGCTCGTTACTGTGATAGTCGGTCGAACTTTTTTGTGTGACAAAATACAGTCAGATTTGAATCGCTTATAACTACGAGACTAATAATGCGAAAAGAATGGTTGACCACACAACGGATAGATCGTATCTGTAAGAGTTTGTCGCATAGTATTTGTTTTGCCTGTGACGTCATCGTACCATTGTAGGAGCATACGCGTGATTGTTATGAATTAGCTTTATGTAAGGTTATAAATAAGTGTAGCGTGGAAACGCGTTTCTCTAGGAAGTTGATTCTGGTGTCATTTTAAAGACCCTGAGGAGTATTATTAGGATCCAAATTGAGACAATAAAAATATTTATCAGAATAAAAGTAAAAATCGGTATTAAACTGAAAATTTCAAACTCAGCATGTTTTTTGATTATAACAGGCAGAGTTTTCTCTCGAATTGTACGAAACTTACAGAATATTTGACAATACGTAAAAGAAACATTGTATTGAAATTTGAATATTACGGGAAATAAATAAAATAATTTGTAATAAATAAAACTTTACTGCCCGCACGCGAAATGTAGTTCTATATACTGTCAACAGATGGTGCCCTTAAAAGCATAATAAAACATAAGAAATAAAAGCTAAATAAAACATAAGAAAGGCGCTGTTCGGGTCCGCGCCATAGATTTTTCATGAAAACGTGGGGATAAAGTCATAAAACAAGTGTTTAGTATTAATAAGTAATTTAATTACCAACCTCTTTAATACAATATTTACACAGAGTAGTATAATGGTTACCGAATAGATAAATCACAAGTTTATCGCATGTAGCAAGGGTCAGTGGTATATTGTGATTTATGTAACCATTATACTACTCTGTGTAAATATTGTATTAAAGAGATTGATAATTAAATTACATATTAATACGAAACACTTGTTTCATGAATTTATCCCCACGTTTTCACGAAAAATCTATGGCGCGGACCCGAACTGCGCCTTTCTTATGTTTTTTCTAACTTTTTTAATGGGAAACGCAATTAAAAATAGATGGTCCAAAGAGTGCAGAGGGAGGGAATAATACTGGAAAGAAAGGAAAGAAAAAGGAATAAAAATTATTATTAGAAACAATTCCTTCAAAGTATCTCAACCTATCCTGGTTCCCAACATTGCTGGAAGGTTCAAATAATTAAGAATTAACAAAATACAGGACTGTTACAATAAATATTATCCTACTCAGAAGGCCCCAGAGGTTCTATGGCTCCAAAAGAAGTAGAATTTTACGAGGAGATAGTGCAACGAATGCTCTCTGGGAAAACAAGGAAAAGGGAAAAGAAAAAAAAAATATTTACATTTTCGACAAAAGTGTTGAAAATTCAAATTTTTCATTCTCCAGCGCCATTATTTAAGGCGACTCCAGGGGAGTTTCTGACTTTTTTTTTAATGTTGAAGACAAATTTAATAGTTCACTTGAGAGTTTTTTTATTTTTAGTTTAAGTAAAAACACTGGCGAAATTTTATTCTCAGCACAAAATCTATTTTCGTTCATTACCATTTCGTTCGTTACCATTTTTAAACCAGTTTTTCTTTTCTTTGGTTTCCACAGAGCGCATCACTTGTGCATCATTCTAACGAAATTCTGCTTCGTTTGGTGCCATAGATGTTTGATTTTAATATCCTTGTATTTTACCTACCCATGCGAGAGGCAATTGATGATTATTAGAAAATGCAAGGGCCCCGAATCCAAACCGCAGAGATTATTCTTCTCTCGACTTGCATTTCTTTAATTGTACAAGGTGGCGCTTTTTGCGTTTCGTAGGAAAGTGAAGAAACCTAATATGCATTTTGAACACCATCCTTTCTACTGACTAGATCCAAAATTGGATAAGGAACTACAATTTTGAATCCGAAATTGGATAAATATCTACAGTTTTGGTGACTAGACAACATACAGAATCTCATTTATCTAACTAGTGGCGCTTTTCAGTTATCGCATTTGTAAGCTCACGAATAGACGGACCGACAGACAGTCAACCCGTTGAAGGATTTGGTCCGAAATTTGGATTAAATAAACAATTCTAGTTGTAAAACCACACACCAAATCCATTTGGCTCACTGCATTTTAGAGTAACCTACTTCACATGCACACGGACGGGCAGATAGACTTTTCGTGGACAGATTTCATCCAAAATTTCATAGATGTCTACAATTTTTGCGTAAAGGCCAAATACCATTTTTCTACCTCGTTTAGTTTAAGGGTTATTGAGTTCGCAGACCAACCAACCAACAGACAGAGAGACATAATTTCAGAAATGACTTTTTTCCAGACACTGAAGATTAATGAAAATCTCCAGGTTAAATTCTTTGATGATTACAATACTTTCACTTTGCATAATTCGTATATAAGAAAACAAAAATTGATAGAAATTAAAGGGAAACTAAAGTGAGAGGGATTAAATAAAGGGAGGTCCAAAAAATTGTCCCATATTTTTCATTAATTTTAAAATTTCTCTTGATCTCTTTATTATGGCAACAAGTAATCAACTTCTTAAGAGAAATAAATTTTTTTTATCATCTGTAACTTCCTGTCACAGATTCCTTTCAAAGTTGTCAAAAATTGCAAACAAATTGTGAAATTACTCCAATTTTTAGTTCTGAATCTACGCCATAATCTTCACACATTATTTAGTCGATGAAATGCAACAGGTGAATATATATGCACAATAAAATGTTATTTAGGTCTAAAAATATCAAATTTAATTATTTTCTTTGTTTAGGGTAACACTTGAAAAAATATCTCCGAAACTTATTAGTTCACAACGTAGAATATATGATTAGTTCAGAACGCCCCATACAGACATAATACATAAAGTAACAGAACTTAAAACAACTTTAAGAAAAGATTTCGGCTACCAGGATATTAAAGTAATGGAACAAAGATATCAAGGGAGGTAGGACGCACATATGGTGACAGATTATTGCTAGAGACTCCACAACGCCAATCTTCCATTGTACGTAAAAGGAAATCATATAAAAGCTTTTCCATGAATTAATTGATGAACTTATTAACCATGAACTTATTTAATTTTCAATTTATTGAACTTAATGCAATATCATCGTGTATTTTTACTACACCATTCTGATCCATCTAGTTTATTTGTTGAAATTTACTTTTTTATTTAATTCATTAATATTGTTTTGAATTTTATTCTTTTAGCATACATTTAACACAGATTTTATGTGATTTCTGTATAGATTTATTTTCTGATTTATATAATGATTGCTGTTTAGGATTAAGTTGATTTAATTTAATGCATTGATTTAATTTTAGTATTGATTTATATATTTGACAGTTTCAATACGAATTGAGTAGTGCATACATAAAACTGTTACAATTTAATTTTCACTTTATCTCAAAAATTACAGCCAATCTGACGAAAATGCAACATTTGGAATCAACACCACGAATTTATCTTACAATCACTGGAATGTCACTGACAAAACATCCGTGTCGCGCAGTGATATCGAAGAGATTTTTAACCTCTTCTTTGCTGGATATATTTTTTCGAATCTCCGACAAAATTATCATCTTTTCCATTCAAGGCGAAAAATCTCACCTCGAAAACATGAAGAAAGTAGGACTATTTGCGCCATCTCTTAGCAATATTTAGAATTACAAAAAAATAATTGCGAAATATAACGAGACGTGGAGGTAGCGACGAATTGAATTTAAACAATGCACTATTTCTCTTCGTCGCATGACATGCGACGCCAACGAGGAAGTGGTTAAAGAATTCATCAATAATAATTCCCAACATTCTTTTATTACTGCTACAAATGCTTCCAAATCACTGAATGTTACTTCAATTAGTGGAGTTGCTAATCGAAACTCATTAGTGTTCCGGATCCATCCTATTAATTCCATATTTACGGGTGAAGCTCTCTCAATCTGCCAAGAAATTGACGATCGAATGATTTTGACCGATAGTTTATCTGCCTCACAAGCATGAAATATGTTTCCATAAAATCCCCAAAGAATATTCATGGATTGCACGATAAAATCATACAATCAAGATTAGGGCAAAGTTGAATTTTAAAAAAATCATACTCATTTTGACCTCAAGTCACACAAACATTTTTTTTTGGAATGAAAAGGCTGAATTTTTCGTAAAAAGAGCAGCGATTCAACTCCTTACTTATATTGCATCGCAGCGAAAGATATCATCTCACAATATCCAGAAAAAGAAAATAATCTCCTGTTAAAACCCAACTGAATCATCCAGAAATTGAAAATATCAAGAATCTCTGGGGGATATGCTATCAATTACCGCTCTGTCGTTATGGTTGAAAGATAGAGGAGAAGACATCGCTATTTCACGCATTCATACCCGTATATTCATCTCCCATCTCAAGTAACCTTGCATCACTCCATTCCTTTTAGGTAAATTCGGATTATACACTAAACCATTATGCCAGATATGCAGTTAAGGTAAAGATATCGAAAACATTTTCCTGAACTGCGTCTAAAATAATATTCACAGAGTGATTCTCTGAGAAAAACTTCATTCTTCTTCAAGCTCTCCATCTTACTAAAAATTCTCTAAAGCATCACTAGGAATCAATAGCATTTACGAGCCTTTCGTCAGACACTGAAATAGTTCAGTATTTATTAACTGCAACAGTTTGGAAGTAGGGAAAAGAATACGAGGACAATAAATTTATCAATCTTATATCACGCAATGTATTCACTTCAAAATAAAATCAATTGGAAATAAAACGCTAGTCCAACGCAGCTTTTTTAAGAAACTTAAATTTTCAGATAAGAAAATATTACAAATTCGCTTGGTAAGGGAAAAAATCTTTGGAAACCTAATATTTGTAGCTTACAGGTGTCGGATTTCAAAGAATTAAGGAACTTTCAATAATTCTGATAGAAACATTTCATGGTAAATTTAATTAAAGACCATTGCTTATAGAAGATATTTATAACTAACCTATATTGAACAGAAGACCATAAACGTCAAAAAGATGCCCCAAGGAGATTTTCTTTTGAATTCATCAGAAACGATAAGAATTTTTTACAGAATTTCTCAAGATGGCGGAGAAAAGGCGCTTTTCTAGAATACATCTTAGCAATAATGATTTTGTAGATTGTTTAGAATTATGTAAAAAGCATTGTTTAAAGCCATATCTCTAAAATGAATTGGAACAATAGATTCTCTACTTCTAACAACGCTACATTTTATCGCAATTAATAATTTAATTTTTAATAGTGCTTTCAATTGTTAAAGCTTTGTGTACTCTTTTTTGAAACGGGGTTTGATAGAATAGGCTAATTTTAGAAAATTGAAGCCATCTAACCAACAGAAAACTTAGACATACAAAAAAAGTTGGCAAACTTCTGATTTCTAATTCAACTAAAATAATGACATTATTTTGGATGCAAATAGGGTTAATTAACATCGGCACAAATTCAGCCATTATATGAAGTCAACAATATTAAACTTGTGGCTATATAAATTTACAAAAAAAAATTGAACGGTTTTTTTTGTTGTTATTTCGGTTGAGGAATGCCCTTTCCTTGATGATTAATTTTCAAAAACATTGGATTATTGAAAATTTGGTCAGAAAATATTCTAAAAAAGAGAATGTAAAATAAAAGAATTCATGTTTTCACGTTCAGATGTAATATATGATATATATTTAGAAAAATCTAGGCTGATAATTACAGGAAACGAATAGAAAAAATGTTCACATACATTGCCAAACATTTGAACTAAAAATGTTTTTATTCGAAAACATTAATTTAGTTAGAAAATGCTATGCTATGCTGATCATCGAGGATATAAATATAGATCACTTACTTTTTTATTAAAAAAAAACAAACTTTCAATACTTAATATACTTCGAGATTTTATTTTTTTCATTGCATTGACCTCGAATTTGGTGTTTTCTTGCTTAATAAACTATTGCCAAGATTTGGCGGTTTTTGTCCGTGGTTCGGTTAAAGTATCCAAGATTGTATAAATCAGGGAAACAGTTAAAATTTTTGAATTTGTAAATAGTTGCATAGTCCTTGCTATCTACTGAGTTGAAAAATAAAATAGTAAAATAATTTTGTTCCTCATTTTACCACTGAGTCGGAGTACAAAATTTACCCAAACTTGTTAGAAACTTTAACAGGCAGAATCCTCTTCCTTCCATATTCTAGCGCGCGTAATCGACGAGATATTAGAAAATTCCTTAACATTTTAGTTTTTTTCGAGTTCATGGGCTTATGGGGTCGCTCCATATCTGCTAGAATGATTTGGATTATAAAAATAACGACAAAATATGCTGCGATTCTTAAACCTAACCATAATGAATTTAAGACTCGTATGTAATCCAAGCAGTGGCGGCGAATAAGGGGGCGAGGTTGCTTCCCTACTCTTCTGGGGAAAATTAAATTTTTATTTCTTTTTAGCTGTTTAAAATTAGGAATTATATAAAAAGACAATAGTATTCTGGAAAGCTAGCAAATTTTGTGATTTACCACCTATACTCCCAGGTACTTTAAATATCAGTAAATTTATTGCCCCCTCACTTTTTTCACCCAATCGCCGCTACTGAATTCAAGATCAAATTCGATCTCCAGTCAAATAAAGGTATTAATAAAAAAAAAGATTTTGAGGTTTTATTTTTTAAAAAATTATTTTTCTTGGAATTGAATTAAGATATTCGACGTTATTGATTATATTATGTATTTCCATCGCAATATTAGCCACGTCGTTTGCACCTTTTAAAAGACAACTGTAAAAGGAGTTTTGGAGAAAATATCTAATTTCTACTGAAACATTTCAGTGGAACATTTGCTCTCAGAAAAAATGCTGGTGTTTTGCCAAATATCTTCTTAAAAGTAATTTGATATTCGTAAACTAAATGAGAGCGCTTGAAACCAAGAATGCTGTATGCTAATTCACAGAAAGTCGCCTCATCGCCAACACCGTGTGAAGAATTAATTACGAAGCCAATAAAATTTAGAATAAATAACATCCGTATTGTTTCTTTGCGCTGTTTTGGCGATGAGAGACTTAATAAGGCATTGGCATACTTAATATACGGTACTTTTCCGTTAGCCGGGCGCAATCATTGCTAAGTTCAGTTACGTATTGCTCAATTATCCTATTAAATGAGGTCTAATTTGGGTGAAACCTGAAAGCGAATATTATATTGACCATTGGCGATGATGCCGGTCTAATATCTACATTAACACTCAATTGTAAGACTCGGAAACAAAAGTACTGCGCCGTCATGAGTAACACTCCCATGGCCATTGGTTTTGTGGTAGCCATCATAATGGTCTTAACCCTCATATATCTTATACAAAATTTGACGGAGTTATGCTTGAAAAAAGTACGGTTTGGCAAAAAATTTGGCGATGATACTGTGTTTTCGAGTCCATTCCAGCTATTATTGGCTATATATATATATATATATATTTGGAATCGTTGAAGTCTACTTTTTAATACCGAATATTAAAACTGAAATTTCAAATATAATATACACATATGATAGTAATTATTGTAAACTAATACCTTAGAAAACTTTCTACGAAAACAAATAATAATGACAGATCTTAATTCGTTACAGTACTTGACTCTGAATAAAATTATATATACCCCGAATGTTTTCGAAAGAAACCTTTTATGATGGATTCCTTTTTTAGTATCAGAATCGTTCAACTGAAATAAATGACAAAATATTTTAATTGCTTTCTAAAATTTCTTAAGAACACTTTTGTTTTCACTGTATCTATCAAAGTTGCAGAACAAAAATCTACGAAAAAACAATAATCTGGCTTTTATTGTTTAGATGGCAGCAATATTCTTTTTTACTATTGAAATGCTTGTGTGTTGATACAAACAAACACAAAACAGAGCATTCTAAAAATGACTATTACTTTCTCATTACGAAGTATACAAAATATTGTAATCAATCAAAATTCGAACTCGAGATTTTTGACTAATCTCGACGTTTAGTACTCCCTGAAGCCGAAAAAACACAATTTTGGAATTATGTCTGTCTGTGTGTCTCTGAACACATTAACTCAAAAACTACTAAAGCTAGAGGGATGAAATTTGGTATGTGATTGCGCCATATAATTTGTAGCATTCTTTCAAATTTTGGACAAAAATCCGTCCAAGGTTTCCATCAACTTTGTTTCCATCGATTTCATAATCTTCATCCAAACTCCCCAACCTTAGAAGTTTGGCGCAAAAGAAAGTTACTTGATATTTCTTAGAAACATCGGACCCTACATGACGTTAGGTTCATTCCTTTTGTCACGTCTCCCGTTGGCTGCATCTCTCAGTTTTTGGCTCGTAAAATTATTTCGAATATTTGGTATTTCATTCAAATTCTTGGTTTATCATAATGTTCGGGGAGTAAGGACGGTGTTTTAACTTTATGCCAGCACTTTGTTCGCAGAAAACATTATGATTTCAGTAATTTTTAGCGGTTTTGTATAGATTTTACTTGCCTGATCAGCATCTATACGCTTTTACCGATTAACTACAGTCTCTCCATTTACCATTTCAACATGACTTTATTGATTTTCATGACATTGATATATTTTTCTAAATCTTCTTGAATTGCAGCATTATTGCGCATTCGTTTGCATTTGTGTTATATATTTCTATATTATTTTATCTCCCCCCTTATATATATATATATATATATATTTTGTTTTATGAATGTTTATGTTGTATATGGTGCTTTTACAATTATGCTATGATTGTTTCTTATTTGTTATATATATATAAAAGAGGCAAAACATAATGAAAATAAAATAAGTAACAGGCATTCCTTGTCAATTTCTCTCTCTCTATATATATATATATATATACTCTCTATATATATACTCTCTCTCTCTATATCTCTCTCTCTCTCTCTCTCTATATATATATACTCTCTCTCTCTCTCTCTATATATACTCTCTCTCTCTCTCTCTCTCTCTCTCTCTCTCTCACAAGCCAAAGAAATTGTGAGGAAAAGAACTTTGCCGTATCATTGGAATGAGCTGTTCATGTGAATAAAACGAATTAACAAAATAAAACCATAAAGAGAATTGCTTTGACACACTCCGAATGAAGTTACCTGCTAGCCCAAGTTAAAGGAAATGAAATCCGATTATAACTATCTACTTAGAAAAGATAAACTAAAGGAAATTATGAGGAAAAGAACTGCCGTATCGGTATGGAATGAGCTGTTCACATGTGAATAAAACGAGATATAAAAAATAAAACCACCAAAGAGAAATTTGGCACGACACACTCCCGAATGAGGGGTGCCTGCTAGCCCAAGTTAAAGAAGTAAAATCGATTATAATATCTACTTAGCAAAGGTAAACTAAAGAGGAAATTGTGAGGAAGAACTGTATCAGTATGGAATGAGCTGTTCACATGTGAATAAAACGGATATGCAAATAAAACCATAAAAGAGGTGCTTTTGACACACTCGAATGAGTTACCTACTAGCCAAGTTAAAGGAAATGAAATCGATTATAACTATCTACTTAGTA
>BGPR01002482.1:9416-49115 GCA_013235015.1 Araneus ventricosus | reverse complement strand
AAGATAAACTAAAGGAAATTATGAGGAAAAGAACTGCCGTATCGGTATGGAATGAGCTGTTCACATGTAAATAAAACAATGAAGAGAATTGCTTTGACACACTCCAAATGAAGTTACCTGCTAGCCTAAGTTAAAGGAAATGAAATAATCAGAAAAAACATGATAACAATTAATCAACCTGACGGACTGAATTGTCTTGAAGAAAATTAAATTTTCATGCAAGAAAATATTACAATTACCTTGATAAGGAAATAAAGCTTAAAAGCCTATGGAGCTTATAGAGAATTTTTGGATACCGAAGAATTAAGGAACTTTTAATAATTATAAATGAAGTTTTTCATAGTATGTTTACAAAATATCCAGTGTTTGCAGAAAATATTCGTTACTAACCTGTACTAAAAAGAAGACTGCAAACTTCAAAAGATGACTTAATTTCGTCAGAAGTAAAAACAACCCTCCACAAAACTTTTCAAAATGACCGAGAAAAGATGTTTTCCTCGAATAAATATCAGCAATAATGATTTTGAACATTATTTAGATTATGAAAAAAGCGTTGTTTAAAACTATGTCTCTAAAATGATATTGAACAATGGATATTCCGAGGTCAATAATGTCATCGTTTGTTGTAGCTAATTTCTATTTTAGATAATATTTTCCATTGTTAAAGCTATTTTTGTATTCAATTCTGATACCGCTGTCGATGGAATGATGGAATAACCTTATTTGAGAAAGTTGAAACAATTTGTGAAATAGAAAATTTTTATGAAAATGCGAAAAAAGGAAAATTCTATTTTCTAATTCAATTTAAAAAAAAGAAAGAAAAAAGAGAGAGTATTTTACATGCAAATCGAGTTTGATTCACTTCGGTACATATTTTGCTAATACAGTACAAATCCGGTTAACCCAACTAAAGAGGGAGGGGAAATGCCGTTTCGGATAACGATTTTATAGCTTAAGCCATGAACATTTATTACTATTTTGCATCTAATTGCAGTATGTAAGTCTGATATGAGTGTAGAAAGAATTCAAAAGTTTCTTTGCAGGCTGCACTTATGTTCTACTAGCCGGCTTCGGCGACAAACTTGATCGCCGGAAATAAAATTTCAATTGAATCTCTTATGTATAAAATTATATTAATGGATCCCTTAACAAAGCAGTTTTAAACTTCAAATTTTTATAGACATTTAACCAGCGTTCTTTTCGCAGCCTTGCACTTGTTCTGTTCCTTGTCTACATTAACGTTAAATACGCATTTGATTTCAACATTAAATTTGTGCGGCACATTTTACGTCCAGCAACATGCTAACTGGCTTAAAACACGCTGATAAAAAGATTTAAAACATAGCAAAGGTAATCTTTCAGTTTACTGGATTACTTGCTATTTTGGGGACTTTCTTTACAGGTTTTGCAGAAAAATTGATCAAATAAAAGAAGAAAATAAAATCCAGTAAGATATTTTTTAAGCTTTCAACAATGGAAGAAAAACACGCAACTAAATATTTATTTAAACAATGAAAACGGTTTGAAATGCGTTGCAACAATCAAAAGTATCGTTTTAAATTATACCAAAAAATTTTTTAAAAATTTATTAAGTTTAAAGGAAAGAAAAACCGTACCACACAACTTAATTGATATAATTGAAAAGATAATTTTTTAAATTTTCAGATGGTGTGAAAATAATTTTTGTGCTGTAATAATTTCGGAGTTATTAAGGAAAAACGCTAAAATTTAGCTTAATATTTAATTAATTAAAATTTGTAGAAAGGGCTCAGAGGTGCACATTCCCACCTTTCAAAATATGTTTGTGCCAAATATCGTAACTCTAGGTCTACCGGTCTGCCCCGTAGAGGACCAACACACAGACACACACACATCTACTTTATTATTAGTAGAGATATTCAAGTTAACCTTCCGTCGAGAGCAATATCTGGACCGGCGAATTCGGGCGCAATGCTTCTGACAAGCGCAGGCCGTGGCGGTTTTTCGCACAGGCGTTAGAGAAGCTCGCCTGGTACTTCGAGACCCTAGGGGGCCCACAAAATCTATTTGATGTATATTGCAGTGCTAAGCCGACGCCGAATTTACGACATAGGGTAGAAGGGCCTCAAAACAATTTTACGCCTGTGGCCTCATATTGCCTACATCCGCCACTGGCTGCAGGCTCTGTTGTCTGCTGCGCATGTGTGTAATGAATGTGCTCTTTATATATTACTATTGTTGTAAATTTTAAATCGCAAAGCTACGTTAATGTACTTGAATATTACCACGCGTTTATGTTCTATGATCTGTGTAACGATATTTTCTGTTCTTGGTGTAATGTTGCTGTCCGTCCTCAGATGTAAAAATAAAAAAAATTAGTAAACCTGCCCAGAGCAAGATCTATCTGAATTTGTTTTTGATTAAATGTTTAATCTAAGGCAGTATTTAGAAAATGTAACACCAGGTATTTGCGAAAAAGTTCGCCAATCCGTGAAGTAACGTTGTGAAGTATGGATAACTGTATATGGTAGGAACTTGAACAATTATTGCGAAATTGGACATGTGTACACACTGTCCAAATGTAAAGTATCACTGAATAAACATTTACATCTATTATTGGCTTGTCGTTTCTGCGTGTTCAGGTATCATCTGGGCGGTATTTCTGGTGGAACATACCTGTTTCATTCTAACTTCTTCTTGTGCTTTCTACCTCCCCTGATCGTTTTTACTCTTAATTTCGAACCATCTTATATAAATAGAAATAATTAATTTTCGAATGAAATATATTCTAGATATCTGAATTTGCTATGGTTTATGAGGGATATAATATAATTTTAAAATATTGTCGAAGGAAAACACTCAAAGGAAAAATAATTGAATTTTTAATTACACAAGCTATTAAATACCTGAAGTGTTCACTACATTATACATGTTCTAAAAAATTTCATTAATTATATACACAATAAGTAACTAGTGGTACTCTGTAGCAAACGCCTTGAATTACATCTTTTTGGAAATATTATAGTTGTAATTAGCTTTTGTGTTTAACAAACATTTTATGAATTTCGGAAACATCTTCAAATTTCTTCTTTTAAATTGTTCAATATCAATGAATTAAGCTTCTCTTCTTCCACTTAGTGTTATTGCTTTAATTCTTTTTAAATCTACGACGGCCCTAATAAAATATTTATTTACTTTAAGACTCGCAATTTTCTTTCGAAGTTGGAGCACTTCCTACGAAAGACATATGTTAAGAATTGCTGAATAATTATTCAGTTGCTCATTAGAAGCGCTTAAAATAAGATTTCAATGAAGATTTAAAATGGTAGACTTACAGCACTTTACCCTTCTGCAAAACCTTCACGTACGATGCTTGTTTCGAAAGGATTGATCTTGCATGCACAATTTGAGTAAGGAAAACGGTTATCTTTTACGAAAAGAACAAGAAAAAATAAGAATGAGAAATATCTTTGAGAATATAAAAATTTTGATTTAAAGACGTACTATGCAAGAAATATATAAATGGTTCGAAAAGCGTTTTTACACTTTAAAAAATATTTAAAGAAAAGAAAGATATGTATGCTTTTCTTACACTCATTAACAGAGTATATATACAGGCTATCCCCGAAAAGTGGAACAAGCGTTTATTTTCTCAAATATTGATCCTAGGTATATACTTCCAATTACAAAGTTTCATAAAAAAATGAGAATTTTTATGAAAATAATTTGACCTCTAAGGAGATTGATAGTAAAAATTAAAAAAAAATCAAATTTTTATACGGCCTTCGTTGTGCAAAACTGTCAATGAGTAAAATCTTTTTCTTGCATTCATCTATTTACATCCAAAGTTTCACACTTCTATTTGCAAAACTTACAGAGATACAGTGAAACCTCTTATAACGATGATAATTCGTTCCAGAAACTTACTCGTTATGCGAAACAATTTTTCCCATGTAAAGTACGATAATGCGTTTCATGGCGAAAAAATACTCAAAAAATGTTATTTATAACGTTTATTCAAAGAAAAAATTTTACATAAGATTGATTGTTAAGGAGCCTGAATCATCTTCATCTTATCTTTTATGCAGAATCAACCAGCATGGCATGCGGAGAGAAATTTTAAGAAATGAAAAACGGGATGAGTGCTAAACACGGACTGATGCACCTGTTCTGTTATCCTTATTAAAAGAAATAAGTCAATTATTTTACGTCATTGACTCAAATACGTCAGTCAGCTCGTTACGTCATTCAAATACGTCACATCATTTGTTACGTAGCGTATCAACAACTGTAAATGCATGGCAGAAAACTAGTTTTTAAAAAACCATGACCTTAAATATGATTGGAATCAAAAAATGAAAATAACCAAAGTCATTCGATCCATTCAAAACGTTTATTACTAGAAAAAGAAATAAAAAAGATCTTATTTGCTTAATAGCTAAAATAGGTTACAGTTAAAAGTGCACTCATAAGTACTAGACACCTAGTTTGATAATAATTAAAGCAAAATAAAAGCTCCGTAGATATGACAGTAGCAGGCGCAAAATCCGGGAATTCCTCCTCCTCGTCACTAGCTGCACGAAACGTCGCTCGTTAAGCGAATCACTTTTTTTTTACAATCGAAACCTAACAGCCAATGAACGAGAAATCGAAGAGAAACAAATCAAGCTTGGATGAGATTGAAGGAAAAAAAATAAAGGAACATTAGTTGGTCTAACACCAAAAAAAGGAGCTTCCGAAAATCCTGTTCTAGCTAAGTTCAAAGACAGAATGGATATCTATTCACCATAGCCCATTATATCGCTTAGTTGTGCGCAGTGAGCGAATTTTGGTGCCTTCCAAAGCTATTTCGTATGCAGTCCTATCCAATGTCCATCTTACTTTTTCATCCATTTTCTTCCTTTTCTCTTTTTTGTTGATAATTGATATCTCAGAGTGGAGAAGTAAGCAAATAAGAATGAAAAAGAAAATACGAATTTTTGAAATAATTTTAGTGATTTCTACAATTCTGAATCCCTAAAGGACGAGTCATCACTGCCTTTAGGTAAAGCTTAATAATACGCACAACGCTGAAAGAAAATATTTTAACATTCGCTTGTCGGATATTAGGCTACTTTCTTGCTTTATGTTAAATTTTATTTTCTCACGTTATCCTTCCATTCTTTAAGAAGTAGATAGTTGCAACTATCTGTCAATGAAGCTGAGTAACAGTATGCGTCATTGGCAAATTATTTTCAATCCATGATGATTGGATGATGTAATACTAGGCTTTTTCTATATTGAATAAATTTGCATTCCTGCAATAAAAATCTCCATATAAATTTGTGAGTGGCCTCTTTAAATTTAAAAATTAATATATTTCTGCAATTTTTGCAGGTAGAATCGTGAAGCTTAGTTTATACATAGATGAGTGTAAAAGGAACATTTGACTCGTTGACACTTTTGCTCGATGGGGAACCTATAAAAATTTAAATTTTAACGTAGGACTACATTCCTCCCACTGGGGTCTCAGGAAGGAAATTTATTCACTCGCCAAAACGCCACAAAATTTGGTATGGGAGATCTTCTATATCTCGGTAACTACATATGTTAAATATATAATTAATGTCTTATTTTAGAGATAAAGGGTAACAACAGAAGTTACAAAAAAACTTACTTAAACTTAAAAACTTACGAGAAACAAAAGAGTCACGCAGTTAAAGTAGACCTACGCCTTTAGCGGTTGTTTGAAAAGACAGCCTCTCGTCATTTTTTCTTAGCTTTTTATTTTCAACTTCCAAAGAAGCCAAAGTGTTTTCACACAAATTCCTACCTTATTTGATGAAATTTTGTTAGTGGAAGTTTGTGACTAGAACCAATTTTTAAGGTAATAAATGCTTGTTCCACTTTTTGGGACACCTATTGCTATGTTTAGAACATTCCAATGTACACATCAATAGTCGCACCCAATACATCGAATCGATAAGAGATTTCCATCCTCAAGTGTTATGAAAAACTGGAAAATATCGGCCCAAATCTGCTGTGACATTCGCAAATTGACAGTCTTAAGGTAGATTTTGATTTATGTAGACTGAAATTGACGCTGTACCTTTGTTACAGATTTAAATTATATAACATGTTACAGATTTAAATTATATAATATGTTACAGATTTAAATTATATAACATGTTACCGATCTAAATTGTATAACATTCAAGCCAATTCCTGTGAAGAAGCCATAATGAAACGCTAATAACAATATCAATGACCTGATACTATTCAGTGTTCAAATCATTTTAAAAAAATCTTTGATACTTTTTTTTGAAAAACAAACAAGAAATTGTATATGTTTGTCAGTTTATTTTAAAAGGTTTTTGAACAGTTTAAAAATACTTTTGTATGATATTTGGAGGGAAGAATCACCTATATTTCCGCCCAGTAATGCAGATGTCTCATTCGGTTGTCACAGATTATCAGCGGCTACATCTTTTCCTCTTACATTCCTTTGCCTCCATAATTTTTTTCGGCTTTATTATGTTATTATAGAATAAGAACAATTTTTTGTGCTGTAATATTTTCGGAAGTTATTAAGTAAAAACGTAACTATTTCGCTTACTTTTTAATTAATTAAAATTCTAATTAAAATTTCGAAAAAGGGCTGAGAGGTGCACATTCCCACCCTCCAAAGTGTCTTTGTGCCAAATTTCGTACCTCTATGTCCAGCGGTCTGCTCTGTAGAGCGCCAACACACACTTAAAAACCGCACTCGAATTCACTGAATTTTGGTATTCAATAATTCGGCTCATAGAATGCAAAATGCACTTTTTTTGAATACGTGTTTTAACTTTTTCGCGAATGATAGTTACCTTTAATACCAGACTAGTCACCTTTAACATATGCCTTTAAAAAAACTACTATTTATTTGGGTCAGCATTAGAAAAAGCTACGATGCTTTAAATGCCATTTCCTTTTTTTTGCCAAGAATGTCGGCTATTCATCTTGTTTTGCTATTTGACATTTCGGAAATAAGTATTATTATTATTGGGAAAAGCAATACATATCTTCCTTTTGTTTTCCAACATTTTTATAGAAAGAGTTAGTGCTTAAGATTGCAGTCGTTTTCAAAAAAGAGAAATGGCCATTTCTTATCTTAATGTGAATCGTAAATGATCGAGAAGTACTTAAATTTCTTTATATTTTCACATTTTCTTTATTGAGTACAATTATTCTTTATGATACTTCGCAAAAGTCTAACAAAATGGAATATATATAAGCTTAGCAACAAAAATCACTCGAAATGCCCTCTGTTTTATTTGAAAAATAAGTATGGTTACTTGATAGGAAATACTTATTTCATCATTGTTTTATTAAACGTCTGCTAGAAAAACTGCAAGAGAAAATTTTCAACGTGTTCAATGCATCAGAAAAAATTGGAAACCTTCTTTTTATTCAACTTTTTTGTAAACTTCCATAAAATAATGTCACTTCAAACGTGCAGTCCAAAAATAATTGTGTCGACTTTCTTCTCCATTTGGCATGAGAAACTTCTAATATTACCAGATATTTTTTTCAATTTAAAGTCTGTCACGGATATTTTTTACTTTTGCGAAAACTTTGAGGTATATTCTCAGAGAAAAGCAATCTTTACAACTCTTTAAAGTTAAAGAAGTATTTTATCAAGATTCCAGTTTGTTTATCGAGATATTTCCTGTGATTTCTATAGATAATTAAAAAGAATTATTTTTAATTACTGCTGTGCGCTCATAGAAATGCATTTAATATTATCATTTTGATGATTTTACACATATAAACAGTGTTTACAGCTTTTTCTCTCTTCAATTTCGTGAATTTTCTTGTAAAAGTACTTATTCATCTCTATTTGACGGTCATATTGTACTCTCTACTCTCTCTCATACATACTCTGAAAAGCCATTGAAATGGTGTGTAAGTGAATGTCTTTTGGTTGGTCCCAAACTCTTTTTGACGTAAACTTACGTTCCTCCATAGTGGTCTGATGGGGTTTCGGGAAAGGAAAAAATTATGACGCTTTTCGTGGTAAAGTTAAACGCTTATAGCTCCGCAACCAAATAACATATAGAGTTGGTTTAAGTTTCATTTAACAGAGAAAGGTAGACATTGAAGATTTCAAAAAGAATTTTAGAATTTGGAATTACGGTTTAGTCATAGTCGAGTTGCAAAGTTGGTGAAAATCACGAAAAATTTTGATGACGTCACAACAACCGATGCGCGCGCACGCAGTGACCAACCTAGCTTCCCGAGCTTTCTCATACCTAACTGTATGGCGGACTCGATCGCTTGTGATTAAGTACGCCTCTCAATCCCAACGGCCGTTTCGCAGAGACAGCCTCCCTTCGATATTTTTTTCACTTTTCTATGGATTTGACCTTTACTCTTGAAGGTAAGATGAATTAAAATATTTCGAAGTTTTTAGCATACTTCAAGCTACCCTATTAACACAAGATATTCTACGATATCTCCACGATGTTGCTACGATATTCTGAAAAATATCGTATGAATATTGTATCTTGGGTTAATAGGATATAATTTCATAGACGTTGGTATGCAATATCTAAATTCTGAGTGGTTTTATTTTTAGGTTATATAGGAAAAGTTAAGGAGACTTTTTGAACCCATCAGGGAAAGCTTCACAAAACAAGAATTGATATTGATACCTTTTGGTGTTTACTGCAACTTGGATATTTGTAGTCGACTGAAGTACAATGTGTGTTTGAGATCCACTTTCTAATGCGATGGAGTTTATCTCCAAAATGGCAACCCAAATAATCAAGTTGGATGGTTTTGCTAATAATCCCTCGCATTGATTGTTGACATAATTTCTATTGTTTTGGTAATTGATTTTTTTATATAAAGGCAATTATTTAAATTTTAAAAAAATGATTATTTAAAAAATAATTCTCCAAGATCAAGTATTTCTACCCTTAGGGAGACTTGACACAAGGTGATATCTTCAGTGATAATATATGAGAATGCGTGCATGTGTCTGTGTGTTGCCTCTCTATAGGGAAGAAGGCTGGACCTAGAATTATGAAATTTGGCACAGACATACTTTGGAGGGTGGGAATGTGCAGCTGGAAGCCGTTTTCATTGAAATTTTAATTCATTAAAAATTAGGCGAAATTCTGGTGTTTTTTCCTAATAACCTCTGAAAATATAATAGCACAAAATTGATTCTTACACCATTTAAAAAAATAAAAATTAATCTTCTCAGTAATATCAATTAAGTTGCCATACAATTTTTTCTCTAATTTTAATAAATTTTTAACAATATTTTTAGGCAAAATTTGCAACAATACTTTTCATTGTTGCAACGCAATTCAAACTGTAATCATTGTTTAAATAGATATTTAATTGTGTGTTTGTTTCTCTTCCATTTTTGAAAGCTGAGATAAAACTCTAATATATTTTACTTTCTTATTTTATTTCATCAAAACTTTTGTGGAATCTGTAAACCAAGCTCTCTGAGATATTGTGTATGTTAAGAAATATATCCAGTAAGCTGAATGATTATGGTTGCTATTGTAATGTTTCCTTCCCGCGAGCTTAATTCCCATGAGAAAAAAAGTGCCGGCCCTTTTGATATTGGCGGTAAACAGCAGGAGAGTTGCACCTGGACATCGCTAACGAGACGGGCGCAAGGAGAAGGACTTCACACAGAGGGCCGCCACAATGTCGAGGAATAAATCACTGTCAGCGCGGACATTAGCGGTACCTTTTGGTGATTCCTGAATAGGCCGGTGGTGACGAAACTCAAGAACCTTCCCCGAATAAGAGGTGGACCACTCGGAAGGTGAGTTGTTGGTCAACCAGAGTACGATTATCCAGTGAAGGGAAAGATAGGAGGGGCTTCACCACTTCATCCACCCCCTGAAGGAGCGAATAAAAACTGAGGAACGGAGAGAAGAAGGGAGGTTTTTTGGAGGACTCTCGAACGAGTTCAGGCTCCGGGGTACCGAAGAAAGCTGTGTGATCAGCGGATTGAAAGTCCCGACTGAAGTCGGACTTTAATAGACAACCCCGAGGAATCGGCATCCCCGAACTCTCGGCTCTTGAACTTGCGAGCACTCTTGGTAGTCTCGTGGTTTGGTATCACGTTGATCGGTGGAAGTTAGCTATCCGGTGATTGCTAATCTTCCTGGACTAAATTGCTCATGGAACTTTGGACGTTTTAGAACTATGATTTTGTTGATTCATTTGTAAATAATCATATTTAATCAAGACTTCTCTGCGAGAAGTATCTCTTAATTATTGCTGCAGTAAATAAAAGTACTTAGGCCAACCTAAGCTTGAATTATTTGGTCACACTTAGGCCAAGACATTACACTATGCTTTCGTTCTTCTTATCAGCATGCTTTAATTCAGCTAACACGCCGCTAAACGAATGTGGAATTAGAAAGTAAGTTTAGTGCCAACAACGTGCAATTTGTTGCATGACATGGAGAATTACTCGACTCCTTTAGGGTCGTTCATGTAAACTAAGTAGAGAACAGGTTCAAGACTACTAAAAGACATGAGTTAAATGTCTATTACAATTTGAAGTTTAAAATTACTTTGTTAAGGTAACCGTGACTATCAAATTATGCATAAGAGTTTCTATTTGAAATTATATTCCCGGCGATCAAGCTGGTCGCCGAAGGCGGATAATCGTGAAAAAAATTAACTCGATGCTTAAGTGAGGTATCAATTTAGCAGGAATATATATCTCATTCTTAATATTTAAGTCTTTTATGTTGCTAGTTATCAAAATATTCGAGAATATTAGAAAAAGTAAAACTATGGTCAAGTTTCCTACTTTAAAATAAAGACGCATATAAGTCAACAAGCATTATTTTCAACTATTCCACAACTTTAGTTTTTATTTTAACTACATTTTACAAGACCTTATTTCAATATTACACAAACCTCATTATATAAAACACAAATCTTATATTTTACAAGGCTTTATACCTTATTACATAATACAGAGACCTTATATTTTATAAGGCCTTATAGATTTACTTGAAGCTTTGTATTATAGAATCAAAATCTTCTGAGGATAGCATGTGAAATTTTGCCATTTGATTCATTATAACTTTTACCCTTTTCAAATAATCGGAAAAGATGTTATTAAAGGGAAGAAAACATTTCTTTTCTTTTTATTCGCCTTTTGGCATCTTATTTATGTTTGTCGGACGAAGTTTTGACGTTAGCTCAGATACCGAGGACATAAAAAAGTTAACTTTCCTCATAAATGGAATCTCTTTGGGATATCTTGAATAGTAAATATGGAACTTGATATTCATTTTTGTGGTTTCCTTACGGAAACATGAATTATGGATGATTCGATGAATGAAATCTACAACTTCATTATGCAGGAAGGGGAACGAAAGTGAACTAGTATATCATTGAAGTTTGAAGTAACAGAATTTCATGCATTTCAAACAGGTGTCATAATCATTTCAACTTTATAAAAAAGCGAACTTTCGTTTTCAAAGATGCAGTAGTTTTATTTCCTTCTTTTGTATTTCTCATTATTTTTATGTTTATATCAAAATTGCGTATTGTTGTAATCGATATTAGTCTGGTTTCGTTAAAAAAAGTTAAACATTAAGCTGTGAGGCTTGAGTCAAATGAAATAGATATACAGTGTGCCCGCTGAAGTCCGTTGTCACCCCAATAATTTCTGAACGGTAAGAGCTATAGTCATGAAAGTGGGGTCTAGGTATAGTTAAGTTTATATAAACCGCTTACAGTGCCACCTGGTGGCAAAATTCGGAGTTAGCGTTCTTATCTCAAAAACGGTAGGAATTACGGGAAAAAAGTCAATTACAAAATTGTTCAGCATCATCGATTTAGTAAGAGGAGACACCTTTCGTACAGTAATGTTAAAAACAGAAGGCGCGTTAAATACATATTTGTTTGGTTCGCAACTCCGAAAATTGTAACGCGACATAACGCGGAAGAAAAGAGAATAGGAAGGACGTAATATCCGATTTTCTAGAGGATTTGCCGTTGAGTGACCTCCGGAATGTACGGTTCCAACACGACGGTGCTCCTCCGCACAAGGTATCAAATGTCCAACAGTACATTCGGACACATTCCAGCAACAAGTCATCGGGTATAGTGGTTGCGTAGAATGGCCTCCACGTTCACCTGACCTGAACTCATTGGACTTTTTTCTGTGGGGATACATCAAACAGCGAGTGTATGTAACCCTTCCACCGACGTTGCAGGAACTTCGAAACCGTATTACGGATGCTTGTGCCAACGTGTCACCTGCCATGTTGTACAATGTGTTAGCAGGAAGTGCAGTCCCGTGTCCAGATGTGTATTGTTGCTGAAGAACACCATTTTGAGCATGACAGATAGATGAGCCTCATTTCCGGCAAGTGCAGTTTTGTTCAACGCGAGCAAACAAATGTGCATTTTGTCCTTTTCAGTTGTATCATTTTTGTGCTCAAGATTTTTTTTGTAATAAACCGATAATGCTGAACAACTTTATAATTGACTTTTTCCCCGTATTTCGTACCGTTTTTGAGATAAGAACGCCAACTCCGAATTTTGCCGCCAGGTGGCGCTGTAAGCGATTTACTTGCGTAGCGCATGGCAACTTTACTATACCTAAACCACACTTTCATGACTACAGCTCTTGCCGTTCAGAAATTATTGGAGTGACAACGGACTTTAGCGGGCACACAGTATATGGTATGGAAGCAATGTTTTATTTTCTTTCCAACTTATCTTCATCGGTTCCATCTTAATTCGACTGACCTCTGTGTGTCCCAGGTAGCAAACATGTTGTCCGTTATTATAGAATATTGTTCGATATTATACAATATTTCAAATCTTGTTCAATATCGTGCAATATTATACAATATCTTTGTGCTACTGGGGGTGGTGAACAAGGTATCCCTATTCATTACGCAACGGAGTGTCCCCTAAGAACTTCATATCACCTTAAAAAACCGACAACAGAACTTATACAACTATGGTGGATGTTGAATCCTCATTCCCGGGCTGGGATTCGAAATTTTATGGATTTCCTTTACAAGAATGAGGAACTTCTCTTCAAATCATTATGATATGATAAATATTTCTTATATGTTTTTATGTTTTATTGTTGTTTCACATATGTTTATTTGTTATTTATTAGGTTTACGACTGTTTAAATTCTTGTTCATTCTTATTCTGAATTCAAAATTTAAAAAATCTAAGATTTTAAAGTTTGTTTTTCAAAAATAAAGTTCCACGTATACCCACCCAACCTACAGGGAGCCGTCCTGGTTCCGAGTTCGGGAGTATACTGCGGTTATAAAGATAAAGATTCACCGCATGGCTTCGAGCTAGGTCGGATTTTTCTTTGTGATTATACCGTGAATTTCTACACCTTTAGCAAATATTTTCTCACATAATAAGTATATGAGAAAAGTAGAATATTGCAATCGCTAGGAATAGAAAGTATTGCAATCATTAAAAGCATTCGTCCTTAAGATTTTGATGAATGAGGATGAAGCTACACGAGGCTATTTTGGACAGGCCTCTTCGTTTTGAATCGTGGGCAGATGACAAATGCATCTCAGATGGCATATTAATGTCCAAACCACTCCACAATATGAGGACATTTCTCCAAAGGTGACTGTAGAATATTGCAATCGCTAGGAATAGAAAGTATTGCAATCATTAAAAGCATTCGTCCTTAAGATTTTGATGAATGAGGATGAAGCTACACGAGGCTATTTTGGACAGGCCTCTTCGTTTTGAATCGTGGGAAGATGACAAATGCATCTCAGATGGCATATTAATGTCCAAACTACTCCACAATATGAGGACATTTCTCCAAAGGTGACTGATTAAACATGCACCAAGCCCACATTATGCGACCGATCTTTGGTACTCTTAGGTTTCGTTAATGCGATCCTCGAAGCCAGTGGGACATGGACCCACCATACAAAATTTCAAATCCACGAGATCTTTAGGATTGATTGGATGTAGTTGTGCAATTAGGAACTAACTGACACTTTACAGGAAAATTGTATTAATGTGCGTGCTTTTTGTCGTCTAAAATTGAATAAGTTGCAGCCTGTTATAAAGACTAGTTGGGATGCAATAATAAATTTTGGAAAGATGTAGCATTAGAATTTTTCTCTGCAATGTCTTGCTTAAACAGTTAAAACTCGTCTTTAATTGTTTAGATGATACCCATTTCTGTTTCCTTGGTACAGTTTTCCCATATTAGGCAGGTATTTTTTATAGTAGTTAGGACACAAAAAGATAAAATCTGTAAGAACACCCTTCCCATCCTAACAACTTCTCCAACAATATAATACCTTTCCTGTCTTCTTACTATAAGCCCGAAGTATCTGCCATTAGGCACAATTGAATGACTACTGATTGGAAATAGGTGAATTTCTTTAAACTTTTCTTTCTCGATCAGTGCCATCATGCACCGAACTAAAATGTTGTTTTTGTTTTGTCAGAACAATTGTTCCTGAGTATAATCAACTTTTAGACGTCTTCATCATTATTTTAAATGTACCATTAAGTCATCGAACAAACATCTTTAGTGTTAGGAAATTCGGTACTTATGAGATAACTTGCTTTCATTTCTAAATTCGTATTGTCTCTCGTTCTTTTTACTATAAGATTCGAAGCATTCTTTCCTCAATGTTTTTGCGTCTTTGTTTTAAGCTAATTACTTCACTTGTCTTCTAAATTCACAGCTATTTAATCGGAATCGTATGCATATTTACGGATCCTACATAGTAGGGAATGAGGTTGCTTCTCATTGGCTCTCAGCATCACGTGACTTGGCTTGTTTGTTAATGATGTCATAGCACCATGTTTAGGCGGGATTTTAATTATTATTTTGTCTTCTGCTATCGCATCATGGAGAAATTAAAACTACCTTCTAATTATGGCTATTTAGATGTTTCTCAAGAAAATGGGGAATACATTTTTAGAATAAAACAAATAAAAAACGAACCTTCAGCATTGGTAAGTACTGTTTAGTTTCACGACATCATTTAGAAGCAAGCCAAGTCACGTGACTCTAAGAGCCAATTAGAAGCGACCTCATTCCCTACTATGTAGGATCTGTAAATATGCGAATCGTATTGTTGTGTCTATACGATAACCGCAGCTGATATGTAAATCTACTAATGTTATCAGAGTATATATACTTGTCTTTACTGTGCTTCTGATTATCTGTCTAGGATCACGGTACTAGCTGATTGATTGACCAACTATATGTAAGTCATACTGGTGGACCATTATTTCTGAAATGTTGCTACGGAGTGTTGAAATTTTAAATACGTTTTAAAGTATGTTCGTCGTATGTTCGTTCGTCGTATGTTCGTTCGTCGTTCGTGACTTATTATAATGACTTATTAAATGCGGTAAAACGTTAAAATTTTCGGTAATTTTTAATTGAGTAAAATTCTAATTAAAATTTCGAAAAATACTTTCTTAATGAGTATCTGCTACCCAAGAAGCAACCACTTTCCAAATTTCAAGTTTCCGGTCCAAGTGGTTTGGGAGATTTCGTGATGAGTGAGTCAATGGTATTTGCCTTTTATATATAGGGTGTCCAAAAAAGACGAACAAGCGTTTATTTCCTTAAATGCTGATCCTAGACATATACTTCTGCTTACAAAGTTTCATCAAATAAGGTAAATATTTGTATGAAAATACTTTGATATCCAAGGGGATTGAAAATAAAAAGTTACAAAAATTAAATTTTTATACTGTCTCCTTAGAGCAAAACTGTCGATTAGTAACATGTTTTTCTTACATTCACCTATTCACATACAAAGTTGCCCGCTTCTATCTGAAAAGATTACAGAGATATAAGAAGACAAAGCTAATGACTTAGACCACTTTTCCACACCTCTCATTGCTGTTTTATGCAGTCTTTCGATGTACATTTGAGGGATAATATACATATTTCAATAAATTATTTAAAGAGCGGAATCAGGAAATAACAATGTATTTGTTAACTCTTGTTAAATCTAAAAAAAAGTCAAATAATGCATTAATTGAAGTATTTACAAAGTTAGTTCAACTTGTGAATCTTCGAAAAATAATAAAAGCAATGACTGGTCATCTGCTCAGAAACACGCAGTGCTAGAAAAATATTACTAGAATACAATTGAAATACAATTTTTCAAAAATTGTCCAAACTTTAATAGTCCAAACTTTTGGTTGTAATTATCTGAATTCTATTTTAGAAAATTACAGTCTTTTTTTCCGAGAGTGATGTTTAATAACAAAAATCGAACTATGTAGAAATTATGTAGAAATCAGCAAAGTTCCCGTTGAGGCAACATGAAAGTGAATCCGAAACCTAAAAACAGCCAATGAGAGAAAAAAAATCAAGAGCGCGAAGGCGAACCGCGGGTGAGATTGAAGGGAAAAAAAGAGCATTAGTTGGCCTAGCGCAAAACAGGGGCATCCAAAAATCCAATTCTGTCTAAGTTCAAAGACAGAAAGGATAATAATTCCCCTTGTCCCATTATGTCATTCAGTTGGCCGCAGTGAGCGAATTTTGGGGCTTTCGAAAACTATTTGGAGTGCAGCTCCATCCTGTGTCTGTCTTACCTTTTCATTCATTTTGTGTCTTCTTTTCTCGTTGAAATCTCAGAGTGGAGAAGTAAGCAAATAAGAATAGAAACGAAAATACAAATATTTTTAATGAGTTCTGCAACTCTAAAGGACGAGTCGCCACCACCTTTAGGTAAAACTTAATCATACGCACAATGTTGAGAGCAAATAATTTAATATTCTTGTCTGATAATAGGCTATTTTCCTATTTTATGTTAAATTTAATTGTTTTAAGTTATCCTTCCATTCTTTATCAAGTCTATGGTTGCAACTATTGGCCAATGAAACCGATTAACAGTATACATCATTGGTAAATTTTCTTTCAATCCATGATGATTGGATGATGTATTTCTAAGCAAATATTGGCATTTAGCAGTTTTTCTATGATGAAGAAATTTTCATTTCTCCACTAAACATTTCCATATAAATTTGTGAGTGGCCCCTTGAAATTTAAAAATTAATATATCTCTACAAGTTTTGTAGATAGAATCGTGAAACTTAATTTATACATATATGAGTGAAAGACGAGCATTTCACTCATTGACACTTTTGCTCTACGGGGAAAGTATAAAAATTTAAATTTTAACGTAGGACTACTTTCCTCCCATTGGGGTCTCAGGAAAGAAATTGATTCACACCCAAAACGCCACAAAATTTGTTATGAGAGATCCTCTATATCTCGGTAACTACATATGTTAAAAACATACCAATGTCTTATTTCAGAGATAAAGGGTAACAACAGGAGTTACAAAAAACTTACTTAAACTTAAAAACTTACGAGAAACTTCGAGAAACAAAAGAGTCACGCGAGTAAAGTAGTCCTACGCCTTTAACCAACGCCAAGAGTTAACAAATACATTGTTATATCCTGATTCCGATCTTTAAAGAATTTATTGAAATATGTATTTATCATAATCACATTATATATATACATGTAAATTATCCCTAAAATGTGCATCGAAAGACTGCATAAAACAGCAGTGAGAAAGTAGAAAAGTGGTCTAAGTCATTAACTTCGTCTTCTTATATTTCCGTAATTTTTTCAGATAGAAGCGGGCAACTTTGTATGTGGATAGGTGAATGTAAGAAAAACATTTTACTGATCGACAGTTTTGCTCTAAGGAGACAGAATAAAAATTTAATTTTCTTAACTTTTTATTTTCAATTTCCACAGAATCCAAAGTGGTTTCACACAAGTTCTTACCTTATTTGATGAAACTTTGTAATTGGAAGTATATGTCTGAGTGCAATATTTAAGGAAATAAATGCTTGTTTCACTTTTTGGAGACATTTATATCTTAATGCGTAGGCGGCGGAGACCCTCAATACATTTTTTTGTTTATGTGTTTGAATCTTAACAAAAATAAAGAGAAATTTTTATTGGAAACCAATTAATAATAACGAAGGCCAGGGATACTGTGTTCCTTAACTTCGAATAAGCATTAACTGAGTTGGGGATACAGTATGGGAGAGCTTTGAAATCTACCATGTGAGTGTGAAATCATTTAATACTATACAAATCTACAAATCGAGTTGAGTGCGTTGTATGACGAGGCAATTACGTTGCTCTGTTGGCAGGCACGTGCACAATTAGCCGATACATTTCAAGGCTGTTGACATAGACATGCCGCAATGTGTTTTGTACTCTAAGCTCGCATTGATATCTTGGAGGGGCTCTGCAATCGATCTCTACAGAACCAGAAAGCCAGGAAGTACTTATTAATTAGAGTTAGATCCGTTAATTAAAGTTTCATGTTAGAATATCATTGCTTTTGAACTAATCAAGCGGGAAATATCGTTTTCCCTTTAATTTTTGCTTTTAATTCATTGATTATCAATATTTTCCATCGAAGCAAACTCGTAATCAAATTAAAATTAAATTTACGGATAATCTTTCTCGTTTTTATTGATTAACAGCATAAGTTTTAAGTTTCAACTTATTTTTATTTTAAGTTTCACACATTTTATGTTTGGCGGTAAATATTTTTTGTTCAATTAAGGTCATCCAGTTAATTGTATTAGTTCTCACAATATTGCAATAATCGTTGTGACATTTCCACACTAGTGACCTGAAAACTAATTACTTGCTCAGAATTAAAAAAAAAATTAACTAAAACTCTAGAATGATACATTAGATAGATAACGGTGTTAAACTAACTTTTGATTTTCTAGTTCATGTTAGACATTTAAAAAGCAGGATTTGTATGAAAATTGCAATTTCTGAAAAGATAACAGTTTATAGATAAACAAACAATTTTCACACATAATGTCTGGATAAGATAAGAATGTTTTTAAAAAAATATAAAAAAATGTGATTTGATTTATTAACTAATAATATTTCTCATTCAGTTATTATTAAAATACCACTAAAATGACGATTACTTAAAGCAAATCTTTTATTGGCAATCGCTAAAGTGACTAACTTTTATCCAATAAAAAAGAGGTCACAAATTAATTGAAGATAAAAAAAATCGTAAATAAAAGACATATTTTATTCATTGCAACAATAATACAGAATTACTAATATAATAGCCCAGATCTGTCTCTCGGTAATGCTCTGACGTCACCAACAATAAAACTCGCGCCATAGCACTGCGAGACGTTAAACAGCATTATTGCATTGTTAGAGAACCTAAATTTCAGTAATTTTAAATTTAATAGAATAATTTTCGTGCTAATTTCAAATTTAATAGCTCTAAAATAGTGAAATGTGATTTTCTATTGATTGATATAAAATTTATCTCGCTATGATCAATAGTACCCGAGAAATTTTAAATTGTATTAATCATACATTTCAAATTAATTTCCGCTTTTTAATAGAAAGTAGTAAACTTACATCAGTGGTATATGATGCGCATGATATAGTCTGGACACCACGATGCATCTCATTATTTATTGCAATCGTGATGATATAATTTGATCATATTTTTTGGCAATGTTTGACAAGCAGAGAAGTGCTTTGTTTTAATTAGAATTCCGAAAAAATATTCCTTTGAAATTTTAACTTTTGACATACGTTTGACAAACTGAAAATTTCATGGTTATTGAATTATAAGAAAATTGTTAAACAACGAAAAATATTTCACACGGAATGTTGTTTACCAAGAGGTTTTTTCAATAAAGAAGTATGTAAATAAAAATAATATTTCCTGTCATAAAACATATGTTTATTTTATTTGTTTTCAATCAATGTTAAACATTTCTCTCGCATATACATCTGTTCAAACACGTCAAATTTGACGGGAAATCTCTCGAATGAAGAGGGAATTTGCACCCGTCATACCATGACGGGTGATTTTTCTAGTACAGTATAATATGATAAATGCATTGTAAAAACATTTGTATCATTATTAATTGTACACTTTTCGAGGTAAGAGAGAACTTACAAAAGGAGGACGATTGGTCACCTTACAATCGAGTATTTTTTTCTTATTAGAGACATTCTTCGGGGCAGACATCTCCACAGGCAATGAGAACTATTCTTGATTGAACTCTTTTCCCCATAGACTATGTGGGGAATTTTCCTATCTCTGTTCTATCAGTTTTGAAATTAGTATTAACTTCATTTTTTGTATATACTATTACATTCAAAAAGTCCCGTAATCATTTTTTTATTACGGAAGAATGAATACAGATAAAACATGTTTATTTAGTGTCTCCTTCGAAGTAACTACCCTGTCCAGCTATGCATTATTGTCATCGTTCATACAATAATATGGATTACAAGACTTCTTCTGTCATCTACTCCAGTGGTGCGAAAACTGTTTTTAAGTTCCGACCCCCTCACTTTTTAAATTTCTCGCGCAATTTTTTCGCGACCCCATGGAACATGTTTTTTGCAGAAAAGCCTTATGTTTTTTATTGTCAAATAAATTTTTTGAATTTAGTGACTCACTAAAAATTCCTTGCGACCCCCAGAGGGTTACGCACGGTTTTTCGGTTTACGCATCACTGATATACCCCAGTTCCTTCTTCTCTGCACGTCTTCGGAACTTGAGAATCGTTGACTCTTGAGCAAATTATTCCTTCGAGAAAAGTCACATGGAGTGAGATCAGAGGAATAAACTGGTTGTGGAAGTGCCGGAACGTGATGATTAGACAGGTAATTTACACCAGGACGGACATGAGTGGGCGCCTTATCCTGTTGGAACAACACGACTTGGGCTCCCACGCGATGGGAAATTTTTAACGCCTGTAATAATTGAAAATCGTGCCTTTACACATGCGCTGTACGCACCTAAACTACATGAAACTTATTCTGAACAGTTGGTGACGTGATACTTTTCGCATTGCTTTATTTACAGTTGGGATATATTAAAAAGTCCCGGAACTTTTTTAAGGTATAACATTATTTATGTCGTAGTTTTCGTGATGTAAATAATAATTTGAAGTCTTCCGACTGAATAAGACTGAGTACAATCTTGGTATAAATCCTTAAATTTGTTTACAGAGAAGCTCATATGAAAAAGGTATTAAATTTTAATTAGTTGCTCGCTGTCCCAAGAAGGATATTTAAAGGCACGAATTTCAATTAATAATTAGATTTTTGTAACCTGGGCGCAAGTAGCCTAATAATTTTACGACAGCATTATTTCTTATAAAAAAAACTGCCTTAAAATTTCGATGCAATGATTGTATAATGATATTTGTAAATAAATACACCGATTAGTCGCTTTTCTCTTGATTTTTTAAAAATCAGAATTTAACGTTTTGAAACTTGTTTATAATTGATTGAATTTTATTGAACAGAAATCCATTTCAAAGCAGGCATATATTTAGTAACCTGCAAATTGCAGTCTTTTTCACAAATAGAACTAATAATAAAGGAGAATGTGTGTGTGTGTGTGTTGAAGCTCTATAGGGCGGACCGCTGGACCTAGAGCTATGAAATTAGCACAACCGTACTTTGGGGTGGGTGGGGTGGTAATGGGCACCTTCTCAACCTTTTTTGGAAATTTTAAGTAATTAAAAATTTAAGAGTATTTTTGCCGTTTTTCTCTAATAACTTCCGAAAATATTACAGCACAAAAATCATTTTTTACACCATCTGAAAGTGCGAACAATTACCTTTTCAATGATACCAATAAAGTTGCCGCACAATTTTCCCTCTAATTTTAATAAATTAAAAAAATATTTTTGGCGTAATTTACAACAATACTTTGCATTGTTGCAATGAAATTAAAATATTTTTCATTTCTTAAACAAATATTAATTACCTGTTTCCTTCGAGTCAAGAAATTTACTTTCTTTTTTATTTCATCAATTTTTCTGATAAATCTGTAAACAAAGTCGTTTAAGAGAGTTAGGATATTAAGAAATACATCCAATATGTTGAAAGATGTTTTAGTTCTTTTTATCTGAATGTTTTAATCTAGTTAGCATGCTGCTGGACGTAATATGTGCCGAACCATTTTAAAAATGAAATCAAATATGTATTTTGCTTCAGGAATAAGAAAGTGGTGTTGGTGCCTACAGGGTTCAATTAGATGCTACCTGGACAGCTACTTGATTGCTTTAGGGACGTGCATATAGACAATGAACAAAACAGGTGCAAGACCACTAAAAGAACATGGATTAAATATCTATCACAGTTTAAAATGGCTTCGTTAAGAGAACCATGATTATCAAATTATGCACAAGAGATTCAACTGAAATTACATTCCCGGCGAACAAGCTGATCGCCGAAGGCGGATAGTAAATGAATAAAAGTGAAATAAATGAATAAAATAATGAATAATAACGATGAATGAATAAAAACTTTACCATCACATTTCATTGCTACCGAACCTAGCAAATGGACTGTAACTTTTTCCTTTATAATCACATTTTTCATTTGTTAATTCTCAATAATTTCACCTTGAACGGACAAATGAATTAAAGTTAAACGAACAGATAATATTTCTCGTTTTTTCGTTTTTATTGCCTAAGGGTTGCCTGTAGTTTTGCACATTTAAAATTTTGTGATGAATATTTGACTTCAGTCGCCATCCAGACATTATAGATTTCCAATAATTTTCTAGAAATTTTTAATCATTTGGTTTAAAAGCTAATTAACTTCAAGAAATATTGTGAACTTCGAATAAATCTTTAGTATGGTAGCTTAAATCCATGGCTGTATCCAATTAGCTTTTTTGTTTTTCCAATTCGCTTTAAAACCATTTAAACTAGACTTACACGAAAAATTTGACTTTTGGAAATGATTATAATTCTTACATGAAAGATGTGGAAATCAAAGAATACTTCTATACTGTCTGGACAAGATATAAGAATTTTACAAAAGTTAAATAAATGACTCGCCATAACATATTTTCCTAGTAGCGACTACAATAAATTAAAAAAGGACTATTATTAAGAACACACTTTTATTAGTGTACAAAATTGTGGAAATCTTATTTAATTTAATTATTTTCTACTTTATAATCTTTATTTAATAATTTATTATTATAAATATGGAGTTTCGAAATAAATTTTTTCTTATATTCATTACCAAGTGGTTCCATCTGTGTGGATTCAAAATATAATTAAGTAAATTGATTGACCGATAATGCAGATCCGAAATTTTTAGAATAGTGTATTGTTACGAAAATCTTCGGTGGGTGTACGGTGAAAGCAGTCCAAGAAGCAGGATAATGGAGAATGAGCTTAATTCAGGAAATATTTTAGAAAACACGAAGCACAGGAAACAAGAAAGCCAGCTTTTGTACAAATTAGCAACAGCAAATCACTAATAATTACAGTAACAGCACTTTCAATGCCGCTCGGCGTCTATCAGAGTACTACCTCGCACTGCGGACAAAACTCCAAAGATGTTCTTAAGACATTCAAACACAAACACTAGTCTTAGAAACTCCGGGTAATTATAGTCTTCCCGACAGGGCGTGACGTCACATGGACTCATTTAGGACAATATCCATATTTCTGTTCCTAAGAGAGGTATGACGATAATTCTAGTACTTTCGAGGACCTTCATTTTGTTACCAAGGTCTTGGTCATTAGCTTCCATCCAATACGAATCTCTGTAAAGCATTCTTTCCAATCACAAGACTAATTTAGCAGGAAAAACGGTTTTACAGATTTGTAACAGTACTGTCATCAAGAACATGCAAGTGAACAAAATTTCAAAACTCTAGCACATGAAAAAAGTCGTGCTAAAAAAAAGAGTTTAAAAAAGCCATAAAACGATAGCTGTTGAAAGAAAGGCAGCTATTCCTTTAAAATTTGACAGTGAAATATTTCCTTCAAGGTGAAAGCCATAACACTCTCTGTTACAAATATTAACCCTATAAGCATTTCACACGGATTTTTCCGTTTCTCGTTTTGAGTTCAAAAGCAAATAAAGCAAATAATTCATGTTTATGTACATAATTTCTTAAACAACGATGGATAAAATACCTTTAAAATTTGACTTGAGAGACTTGATTAAACGCAGGAAAGATACAATTTTTCACTTCATGAAAAAAATTGAGGCATTATGATCATTGCTTGCACCCAACTTGGATCGAGATTCGAAGTTTCAATAGTTATAATATAAAGAAATACGCGGGATTCAGAATAGAGATTCTATCCGATTTTCAATATTTAATGACTTTCTTTTATAAATGTGATTAGAAGATCGAAATTCTCAAAACTATTTAGAAAATAATTAAAGAAAAAATATGTGAGTATTAACTTGGTAAAAAATTGTAAACTTGGTGAAAAAATGATAAAAGTTTATTTTTCAAGCTATTTTCAAAGTTCTGGTTTGCTGAAGTACTACCATGGGAAGTACTAATAAGGTAAACTACAGTAAATTTGACTTATCATACAAAGTACACTGTAATCTCAACAATACAAAATTTTTGAATTTTCGTGCCTTTGCTGTTTTTATAATGATCATCGTAAACTGCGGTATGAAAGATCCATTTTAATTTTAAATCTATGAAATGATGTTTTGCGGTGGCCTCAATGTACGAAGGTGAAAGGAAATGATTCGGTCGTCAATTAAGAAAAATATTTAGCAGTCTGCTTCTTTTAAAATTCCTCCTTCATCTATATGCAAAATATGAAGATTTGTTATTTTTCACTGCTGCAGTGAATAAAGGAGAATGGAAATGGATGTTTTGTCGTCAAATTTATACAAATATCAATCAGTTTGCTTCTTTTATAATTCCTTCCTAATTCATATGCAAAATATAATTAGTTAATTTCCACGGTTGTAATGAATAAAGAAGAAAGGAAATAAATGTTTTCTCTTTAAATTAAGAAAAAAATATTAAGCAGACTGCTTCTTTCTTAAATTCCTTAATTCATATGCAAATGTAATGGATAGATTATTTTTCACGGCTGCAACGAACAACCTTAACGGAATCACCCCCGCCTTGCCTTAGCCTCGGGGTCTCTGAATGTCAACCGCTGCAATAGCTCGAGTACTCAGGCGGGAGACCTAATAGTCATCACCAACCACGGCCCGACTCCTCCCGAAGGAGGTACGTATTATCATTGGTGGGGAGTCACTCGATTAAATTTAGAACGTCATAATGGTACGCCAGCTATCTGAAGAAAAAATTTTTATTTGCTCTCTCATTTAAAAAAATACTGCAATTGTAACGTAATTAGTTATTTTTTATTAATTTTTGAAATCTGTCGAATAATTTATGAGCAAGCACCCTGTACTTCTATAATGTCGAAGAATAAAAGTTTTTCTTTGCGAAATGAGTACTGTAATCTTCTTTTATATTAATTTCATTACTATAATTTAAAACCGTCTTGCAATGCCTTACTACCATCTATTATGCTTGAAATAGATGAAGTAATACACAGCTCTTAGAATAACTTTCAATTATTCAGAACATTTTTTTCTGATTTCTAGTTATGCAAACAGAAAGTTTTTAGTTCAATGGTCTTGTTTTTTCTTGTATTTTATAAATTTATTTAATTCTTCTAGGGTAAAGTTGTTATTTTGTCTGCAGCTTAACCACGAAAAGAAAGAACATCTTCGGTGTCGGTGTATCTATAAATGAAGAAGCATTCCTATTAAAAGCTTCTTCAGCATGGATAGTATCATTTGAATTTTTTAAAATTATTTTGTTTCATCGTATTATTGGATAGACGGCAATACAGAAAGAAACAAGATAAATGACTCGACTTATGACAGGAAAAGGAATAATAAATAAGGAATAGAAGATTATAATGAAATCTCTACTACCAATACAGGAGAATGTGTGTGTGTATTGGCGTTCTACAGGCCAGACCGCTGGACCCAGAGCTACGAAATTTGGCAAAAACATACTGTGGGAATGTGCACCTCGGAGCCATTTTTTTGAAATTTCAATCAATCAAAAATTAAGCAAAATTTTGTCGTTTTTTCCTTGACAACTTTCGAAAATATTACAGCACAAAAATAATTTTTACACCATCTGAAAGCTCAAACTATTACCTTCTCAATGATATCCATTAAGTTGACATACGATTTTTTTCTGTAATTTAAATCAATTTTTAAAAATATTTTTTGGTATAATTAATTTACAACAATACTTTTCATTGTTCCAACGCAATTCAAACCGTTTTCATTGTTTAAACAAATATTTATTTGCATGTTTCTCTTCCATTGTCGAAAGCTAAAGTAATATTTTAATGTTTAATGATATGTTTTAATCAGCCTATTTTCATCCAGCTAACATGCTCTGGAAGTAAAATGCGCCGCACCATTTTAAAGTTAAAATCAAATGCATATTTTCAAGAGGAATAAGAGAGTGAAGATGATGTCATTGGATGTTACATCACACGGACAGTTATTCGACTACATTAAGGACGCCCATGCAGACAACGAATGGAATAAGTGGAAGGCTACTGAAAGAACCTGATTAAATGTCTATCACGATTTGGAATGTAAAATTACTTTGTTAAGGGAACCGAGAATATCAAATTACACACCAGAGATTCTGTTGCAAAATGCAACAATAAAATAACATTTTGCGGTTCAGCAACCCACCAGATGGCACCACCTATCTACCACTGGTCAACGGACGCGTTGATCTGCGCTTGTGAAAAAATTTCAGTTCGACAAAAAACGAAAAGAAAGAAGGAGCGTCGAGACTGCGATCTGGGACACGAGCCCTAAAGATGATGATGCCGCAGCAATAGGTGGATAGGCCAGGAATAAATGGTGCTGGAATCTTCGTTACAAACTGCCTAACATAATGACCCCGGGGTAAGACGTGCCGAGAACAAGGTATGTGAGTTTTTTTGATTTGGCCAATTCGCGACTCTCGAAAGACGGACATTATAACTTGTATTGCCGGTCTCGAAAAACGGACATTATAACGTGTATTGCCGGACATTGAAATGAGTGATGCCGTAGATGATAACGTTGGACGTTAATGTCATTGACTATACTAATCAAGATTATAGCTGTATGTGTATTTGGTGTTTTATTCCAGAGGAAATAAGGTAGAACAATAAATTTGGCATTGAGCAAATACTGTGTCATTCTTGGGTAACTCGGAATCTTTCAACGGCCACTTCAGGCGTCACAACGCCACATTTAATATTTAATATATTTCTTTTGCAGTGTGCTACCACCGTAAGTAACCATGTATATTCTACTTGTAATATTTAGGCTATTCTTTAACAGATTCATTTGAAATTATATTTCCGGCGAACGGCTTTTATTGCAATATGAGAACTAAAACTAACTCTGCACTAAAATATTTTGAAAAGAAATGGGTTGGTTGGTTGTTGTTGAGTTTTATGGCACAAGAGCCAGTATTGGCTATGCTGCGCCTAGTCTATGGTGGAAAATGAAAACATTAAAATGAACGAATAGTGAATTTGGAGCAATTTTTTTTTCCAAACCAGAATAAAATTTGAACTAGCAAACTGACAATTTAGAACTAGTAAACCAAAGTACTCTATAAAAAGTTAAAAAAATTCCAATGGCCCTTAAAAATGCAAAAATATGTTGATGAGGACGTTCTCCCACCAAGTCTCTAATGTTCAGTGATACAGAGCTAAAAAAACGCGAACGATGATTGCTAAAAACAGGGCACTCAACTAAAATATGATGAACGGTAAGATTCACATGGCATGTTGTACAAGCAGGACACCACTCACCAAATAATAGAGAAAATAAATGGGAATAAATAGAATGATGGAAGAAATTTATATTCGGTTATGCAAAAGAAACCATTCATTTCTAGTTTTTTGAAAGAACACTCATGTTTTATAAACATGCGATTTCCTAAACGTAATTTAACAAATAAAGAATAGTAAACAATGACAGGACAAATTAGAAGTAGAGGATTATAATGAAATACTGAAATCCGAGGGAAATATATCCGTACCTAAATATGTTAGAAAAAATTGAGTAAATACAAGGGGAGAAATTATTCGGGCTCATTTCGGAAAAAGAAAGAAATAATCTCTAGTTTTGTGAAAACGTACGCATATTTTTATTAATATCCGATCTTCGATAAATAATTCTTACGGCTAATTGAACTGAAGTTTTTCCGTACTGATGAAAAAGATTATTTTCTATAAACACTAAATTCTGGTTTAAAAATGAAATCTTTGTGAAATTCTTTATTAAGTAATACAACTTAGCTTAAAAATCTCATTTGAAAGCGGCTCTTAACTAAGCCATCAAAAGGATGTTAATGAATTCGTATTCATTGAACGTTTGAATTTTTATTACAGAAATCTGCTACTCGCTCTTTTTTCTGTTTAGATCTTTACATTTTGTTTCAGATGGTTTTGAAAGGAAAGCTACTTATTGGGCAACAGTTGTTGGATGAAAAGTGTTTGTGCTTGAAAGCTGTGTTTTATGCTCTTGAGCTTCTTGTTTGAAGTTAAGGAGTTTCCAGGCTTTTAGATCTGAATATATTGAAAAGAAGCGAAAGAATAACAATAAAGGGTCTTTTCATTCAGAAAATGGATGATTTTTAAGAACGTAAATTCTCTATTCAGAATTTTTGTCAGAAAAACTACTCTTCCTTTGAATATTTGGAATGTCCACATCAGCGATGGTAAGGAGAAACATCATTTCCTTATTTTACGAAACTGAAGGATGAAAGAAATTAAAATAAAGAAAAGAAATGATATTCACCAAGTTGAACTTTTTGGTCATTTACTAAAAGGAAACGAGATTTAACACTTTTTACACGCGTTTTGTTGAAATTACTTTCCTGTTATCAATAACAAATTCTTTCAACACAATACTTGCATTTCTTAAGATACTAAAACTTAAAAAAAATATTTTTTAAAAACCATTTTTTTCTTGTACTAAAAAGTAGAAAATAATTGTTTTAATGGAAAATACAGATATCAAAATAAAATAATCAAAGCTAGAGGCGCTGGTAGAAATATTTTAATAACTTGGAATATCAATCCCATTTATAAAATAATTTTCGTTTTTAATGAATGTTTAGAAACTTTCTTTCTTATGACACTCATGACCTTAATTTCCTTATGTCATTGTTTACAGCGCCTACCGGTTTTACGATTTTGTTCTGATATCCTGACGTTTGACAAAAAAATTATTTTCAACTTTATAGTACACTAATAAAAGCGTGGTTTCAAAAAAACATTTTTCATTTTTATTATTTTGTACGTTTCAGTTTTTAATATATTTTTATAATTTATTATTATATATACAAGCCACCTTCGGCGTCCAGCTGTTCGTTAGTAATATTGATAGCATGCGGCTATGCTTGCCACTTGGCGAAATAAATTGGCGAATTGGCGCTTGTAGAGGCTGAGGGACACCGGCAAAGTTGTATTTTGCAATATATATCGAAAAGGAGAGTTGTGGGCGGTAGACGACCATTGATAGCAAATTTAAGGGGTCATAAGGTTTCATATTAAATAAAAATTATTGAAATCGGTCCAGTGGTTGCGGCTTGGGGACTCTGTCAAGGTTTTTCCCCATAGAAAATGTGTCGTGGAGTAATGAATTTTCCATTTCTCTCAAAAATGGAAGGTGGTACACGGTAAGCAACTCTTGATGACATATCTAGAGGTCATGAGCTTTCGTATGAAATAAAAATGGTCGAAATCGGTCCTGTGGTTGGGTCTGGTGGACTGTCTCAAGGTTTTTCCCCATAGAGAACGTACAGTGGAGAAATATTTTTTCAATATATCTCGAAAATGGAAGTTGGTGGGGGACAGGCGACTCTTAATGACATATCTAAACGTCATAAGATTTCATATGAAATAAAAATGGTCGAAATCGGTCCAATGGTTGGGGGCTGGGGGACTGTCTCATGGCTTAGCCAATTTATTTTAAATATTTATGTTATGGAATCTTGTAATCAATTTTTTCTCAAGCTCACTAAAAATCGCCTCTCATGTGAAATTAAAATTTAAGAAAAATCAATCGAATAACTTCTATTTGCTTCTATGTCTTCTTAATGTCTATAACTTCTATTAGTATTAAAATATTGTTTTATCATTGGCAACAGGCGATTAAACAAAATTTCTGAACTTTAGACACTGCTGCACAGTTAAAAAATGGAGTAATAATTTAATTGAGTGAGGAACTAACAATTTAAGAATAAAATACTAGAAATAATGAGCAAAATTCGAATTTTGATAATAAACAACTTTTCGTTGGGTCTTAATGGACCTTTTCTCTCAATTTATTAACTTCGAAATACAATGAAATGGCATTAGATAAAAATTATATGAAGCACTAAAAAAATTCAAATACTGTTTCTCGTTCACATCTTTTTATTCTTTCACATTGTATTACAGTACATTACACCACCTGCATCCCCGTGTTTAGAGCTATTTGGCTCCTTTCTGGTTTAGATGGATGGAGGTGAATTTTATTTTTTAAGAAAGGACAAAAACAAGTAACAGGTACAAAAACAAATTTAAATGAAAAATAAACTTACAATGGAACAACATAGAAAACAATACAAAATAGAAGAAAAATACTTAGAGGAAAAAAATCATAATTAGCCGGAAGTGTGTGTCAGTCTGGGTGGATGAGTGCTCAATTATTATCCTCTACAATGAGATTGTTCTCATCACATATGAAACGCGTTAGGAGTCGAAGTCGGGTTCTTGATAAGTTGTTCGTGAAAATGTTTTTCAACCACTGTAATTTAAGTGACACTGTTGGAGTTTGGAAATGCCAGGAGAGGGTAAACCGATATTTTGTGGCATAGTGAATTGGACTTTCACATTGTAGGAAAAAAATGTTCAGAATGATATTTTTTAAAAGGCCTTCAATTCATTTCCCTCCCAAACAGATTACGGACCTTTGAAAGTGTTGACTGAAGTTTTTCCAAGCTGAAATGAAAAAGAAATGGAATCTGTTGCAGTAAATATTTAGTTTTTGAGTTTTAATTGAGAATCGGACTCTGAAATGGACACGTGACCTTGAAATTTTTCTCATTAAAAATAACCATAACTAACTTTTAGACAAGTCGTTGAACTAATCCTTTAATTAGGAGTAAGAATTTAAGTTTAAGAAAAAGATTGGGAAATGAGGAGTAGCCCTGAAAATGCATTTAATAATCTGGGAAGAATCTCAAATTAATAATATTTTTTTATAAAGCGATTGTCAGTAAACGATTTTTTTTATAAAAATGATTGTCAGTTTTAAAAAATGACTTTAGTAATTAAAAAGTATTGCTTTGATGGTGCTTCACTGAGCATTGATACATCGTTGTACTGCATTTTATACTGATTAATTAATGTCTATAAATGCTAATATGTTACCAGAATATATTTAAATATTCAGTAAACCATAAAAGTTTGGATGTATTTATAGAGCAGGCAAAATATAAAAAAATTATGATAAGTAACCACTACACGAATTACAGTATTCCGCAAATATGTCACAACACACTTGAATAACCGAACGCCACGCACTGCGAACACGTCTTATAAGTTCACCAACTTGTTTGAATGATCGAACTCCAACTGATTATCTTGATTTGAGAACTTGCCTTTATACTTTTTCAACAGGAAGTGACGTCAATACATAGGAAGTGATGTAATCTCTAGAAGGTTCATGACATTTCTGGCTTCCAGTAGAGATAGGTCGACATTTAGGATTTTTCTAGAAGATTCCTTTTGTCAAATTTATCGCTAAGTCGCCAAAATGGTCGCCAAGTTTGTCGCCAATATTAGCAAGTCAGGGAAACAATTTTACAGCTTTGTAACACTGCTCCCTTCTTCAAACACTGGACGTCCCGGCAGTCTCATTATATAGAACTATGATCAGTGGCCCGGTATGGAGATAGCCGATTAATGTGGATGGCTTTGGCGTTCGGCGACCTCCGTACTCTGCAGACAACATCGTTCAGTTTCTTGACAATAGTATAAGGTCTTTTCCGGTTCTGCTGTAACTTCGGACTCGGACCTCTCCGTCGCTTCGGGTTATACATCCAGACTAGATCACCCTTCTTAAAATGGTGGTCTGTTGCTCTGGAGTTGTAACGAGTTTTCATTCTTTCGCTTGCCAGTTTAATTCGCTCTTTAGAAGATGCATGTACGCTTTCCAAATTTGCCTCTAATTTTTTCATGTATTCATTCGGTGAGGAAAGCGTTTCACTGGGTCGTCCAACGAGAATATCAAAGGGTAATCGCAGCGTTCGACCAAAAAGCATTTCTGCAGGAGTCAATTCGGTCACTTCATGTTCCGCGTCCTATAGGCGAAGAGAAAGAGTGGCAAATGTATATTTCTACCAGTCTGATTCCTCGAAACAAATAAAGACAGATGATTTAAAATCGTCCGATTAAACCTCTCGACCATGCCATCGGACTCAAGATGTAACGCTGTCGTTCGAGTTTTCAGAATTCCCAAAAGCTTACAAAGCTCAGTAAAGAAAGCAGAATTAAAATTTTTACCTTGATCCGAATGCAATATCATAGGCGCGCCATAACATGAATTCCAGCTTCGTACAAGTTCTTCAGCTACAGTCGAGGCTTCCTGGTCTGGAATGGGAATTGCTTCAGGCCACTTGGTAAAATTGTCCATTACATACCGATTGCCCTTTATTGTTACAGGGAAAGGTCCTAGGATATATAGAGCCATTTTTTCGAATGGTTTGCCAACATTATAGCGCTGAAAGCGGTCTTTAGTCTTTGTTTTAGGTCCTTTTCAGGCTCCGCAAGCGTGGCATTCTCTACACCATTTTTTAACGTCGGCACGAAGTCGATCCAAGTAAAATCGCTCTCGTATTTTACTTTAAGATTTCATGATTCCAAACTACCCTCTACTTGCGCTGTCATGAGTCTCTCGCAGAATTTCTTGAATTCTACTCTTTGGGAGACTTAGTTACCATCGACAGGAGCTTCAAACATCACTCTCCCACTTACGGTCTTGAACACCGTCCTTAAGATGTAAGGAGTCCCAAAGAGCCCAGTATCGTTTTGTTTCAGGACTCTCTGGGGCGATTTCTTGCCAAGATGGTCGATGAACCGAATTTAGCTTCTTCTCCAGTATTGGTTTAATAGCAGGATCTTCTATCTGCGCTTTTTGGATCTCACATGAAGACCAGGGATCCACAGTTGTTGTTGTTAAAACGTTCACGGAAATATATGTTTCCATTCCGAACTTTTTCTCGGCATTCGTGCAATGCTTGCAGCTTTCTTTAAAGGGTCTTTGAGAGAGGGCATCTGCATTTCCGTGAGAGGTCCCTTTGCGATGCTGGATTTTGAAATCATACTTCTGAAGTTTTGGATTCAGCGAGCTATATGGCCTTCAGGTTCCTTAAAATTCAAAAACCATCTTAAGGAAGCATGATCAGTCCGCAGAGGAAATTTCCGTCCATAGAGGTAGTGATGGGAAAGCTCCATAGATTTAACAATGGCTAGTAATTCTTTAGGTGTGACACAATAATTTCTTTCTGGCTTACCCACGCTCTTGCTGAATTAAGCGATGACACGTTCTTCGTTTACAGTATACTGGGATAGCACGGCTCATATTCCCTCATTACTAGCGTCCGTATCCAAAATGAAATCTTTGTCAGTCCGGGTGTAGGTCAAAACAGGAGAAGATGCCAAAGACTGCTTTAGACTATTGAAAGATTTATCACGTTCTTCTGTCCAATTAAAGTTTGATTTAGCTTCAGTTAATTAATGTAGAGGTCTTGCTATTGTGGAGTAATTTTTTACAAAACGATGATAATAGGTGCAGAGTCGAAGGAAACTTCGCAGATCTTGTACTGTCTCTGGACGATGCCAATCCACTACTGCTTTAATTTTCTCTGGATCGGCTTTAACGCCTTCTGCTGAAATATCGTGTAAGCGACCTCCTGTCGGAAGAATCTGCATTTCTTGGGACTTAACTTAATTTTAATTATAAACGAATTTCTTCTACTTCTATCTTAGATAAACGCATTTCTACTTTAACTTAAAAAGTCATGAGATTTTCGGGACTTTTCCGTTTCATCAGCAGTATTAAAAGGCACGACTTCCACTATCTTTCTCTTTTTACGATGTAACACTCTCCCGGTAAGACACGTGGCTTTGCGCGTTGACTCTTCACCCTTTACCATGGGTTCAAACTTAATTACGATTATGCGTTATCTAATTGATATAACCAACATCAACATCTTTAAGTCAAATGAATAAATAGAAATTAGATCACCTATTGCTTACTTCATTTCAAGATGCTTGCTTACACCTCATCTTAAGAATAATGCTACATACATATAAGTGATATAAAAGGCATGCTTATATTAACCCTCTGACTGCGTATCCGCGATTTCCGCGGGTTGGAAGCAAGTCTACTTTCTTCTCCATCCTGCGATTTTCATAGGCTAATGTGTTTACTTAGTACTTTTAAAATGTTTGATCATATTATACTAATAAAACTTTGCATATAAATAATAACTCACTTGACTCAGCGATATTTGAACACATTTGTAAACGTTGGATCCAAATAGCGATTTAAAAAAATTACACAATCAGAGGATTAATTACTTAATATCTGGAAATTCAATGAGAAGATGCAAAGTTCGGCAAAATTCATTAAAAGGGATCGTGATTAAAAATAGTATAGACATATAGTCACCACAGCTGATTGGAAACAGTTAACGCTAGCCAATTCCGCAAAAGGGCAATAAGAAGATGGATTATTTCGATTCAGTTGATAAAATCCAAAGCAATTTAGCTGCAGTCTACGCTTCTAAATCTCCATATTGCCAAAACTATCGCCTAAAAGAGGTGTAATTAAACAAAACCTTTAAAAAACAATAGAGGTATTAATGAGTTCGGTCCATACTGTTCTATTATCTGGCGTCTCCTTCGAGTTTTGGAAAATAACAATTGTACGAAGGACAATCTATTTTTTGTCTCTTTGCTTATACTGGGTGATCATATATTATTGAACTTATTTCAAAAATTAATAAAAAAAACTAATTATGTTAGAAATGCCTTTTTTTAAATGAGAGAGCAAATAAAAAAGGTTTTTTTTAGATAGGTGGCGTACCATTACGGTGTTCTAAATTTGCTATAGTGATAGATTTCCGTACGCAATGTCTCCCGATCAGCAGAAGCCGATGAGAGTTTTCTGGTTTCCTTTTTTAGTTTTTCTTGAATATAACAAAACCATTCAGTTTTAGAGTTACAATTGATTTAACAAATCAAAGAACGTAATATTTCCTACAAATACATGCTTTTATTTTTCTTCTAGCTTTACTAGTTTCGCTGATAATGGCTCTAAAAAATGGGAGACGTCCAATAAATTTACGACCACCTAGACAGCCGCAACGGAGCGTTACCTATTTTAAAAAAAATCCCTTTTAAAATGCGTTCTTATTGAAAAAAACATGGTCGTAACATTATTATTTTTCATTAATTTTTTAAATGGGTTCAATAATTTACGACCACCCTGTATAAAGTCTATCCTTTCTCACATCAGGTGATACAATAAAGTCAATTTACGCTACTTCGCAATCACATGACGAATGTAACTGCGCATGCCATTTCACAGCTAACTGCACGCTGTTTAGCCCTCTTCTTTGACTTCCCTTCCCTTTTTCTCCTGCTCGATGCACAATGGATTTTGAAATTAAATTGGTACGTCAAATACGACTTGTAACATGTGAACATGAATTGAACCCATAAAATAGGGCAATGAAATAGTTTTTCTGTAATTAGAGCTTCTTCATGGAATTCACGTTGAGTTACATATTCTGATGCTTTCATGGTTTGATGTACAGTATAACTTCGATTAACCGTCATCGTCCGGATCAGGGCTGTGTCGGATAACCGAATAGACGGATAACAGAAATTTCTTAATCTATATGCACAGTAACGTGATTTCTCTGCTGGCTTAGGACGAAAATGAAAATAAAATCCCTTAAAAGTGAATAATGCATACATGTTGTGTTTAAATTTACAAAACGATCAATATAAACTTCAATATAAGAGTAGTAATGTGTAGAATGTATTGTAATACTATAAACTTAATAATATGTAATACTATAGACTTAAGATCCTTTGTATCTGAATTGCTACGATGCATTGTTTTTACTGGTATATTTGGCAGAAGCTAATGTTAATTTTATCTTCTATTTCTTTTTTGGATTTATTAAAGAAAACTTTTTGAAGCTTTTCTTATTTAAGAAAGGTTTTTTTTTCTACATTATTTCAATTATTGGATAAATTCAGGTCACAGAGGGAATATTATTTGACTATTTAGTCATTCCTTAACAGAAAATTTATCCATATTAGAACTCCGATGGCGAGTGGAACTTTGAAAAATTTGGCCATTCGAGTTCTCTTCCATTTTCCCCCATTTTATTTGTTTAATCTTAATGTGTTATAATTTTTCTTGAAGTATTATTTTTGTTGTTTGATTCTATCTTAATTGGTTAGTTGATTATAGACAATATTGTTAATGCAAACACTGGATGCTGCTGCGTTGTGCGCAGAAGGTATATTGTTATCACTGTTGTTTACTTCTGTTTCTTCTGTATTTTCTTTTTTGTAAAACTTTAAACCTAAGTCACTTTAAAATAATCTCTCATCTCCTTCTGCGTCTTTGAGTCGACAATTAGTCGCTTTTGCCATCGTGCAGTACGGTCGTTTCCAGCTTTATTCAATAAGGTGTAAAAGTAATTGAGGACAGTTTTAAAGATGTCTGTTTGTTGATTTTTTAGACAACGACGGATGACTGAAACTGAAAGTTAAATGAATGACGGTTAATCGAAGCTTTATTGTAGTACCATTCATATGCGTTTGAGGGACGATATATATGTTTCAGAAATGCACGCAAAAGGTAAAAAAAATCTTCCGCAGCAGCATTTGCATCAAGTTAATCCTTTCAAGGGCCATTTTTTTCTAGTAATGGTATAATAAAATAACTTTGTGATTGAGGTTAATTTAAGAAAAGAAATTCATTTAGCTTATTGGATGATATTATTTTTTGTTAATTAATTTTATTAATAATAATTAATTAAAAAGTCAAGACACTTTGTTACGGTTTGAGATAAGAAATTGGAACGTCTAGGATTTCCTTTCATCGAAAAATGTTGAGAACTTTAAATTAGCCTACCTTGTAGGTTTAAAAATGGATGAATTAGGTGGAAAGTATACTTCCCACCACGGAAGTTTGGAGAAAGGGGTGCCAGCTCAGGTGTCGTCCTCGTCATCTGACCGTGGTTCAAAATTACGAGGTTTGTCCCAAAATAGCCCTCGTGTTGCTTGAAAACGGGATGTTAATATAACTAAACTAAACTAAACTAAACTAAACTAAACTAAACTAAAGTAAAACTTGAAAGGAGGAAAATAAAGGAATAAGGCAAATAAAATCACCACTTTATTAAGTTTTATGAACATATAATTGATCACGTAAGTATGAAGTCTTCTAAACGTATGCCACTCGTGTTAATCAAGATGGCCAAACCAATCAAATATAATTGCAAACTAAATCCAATGAGTCTTGTTTGCATGCCTGATTATTGAGTTAATAACATTAGGCCAACTATTATACGCGAATTAATCTAATACTGCCTCTGTCGTGGCGCGTTCGAGCGAGTGATTTAATTTGCACCCTCCGCACGTGCATCAAGTGACTGCGAAGAGATTAATAGCTCAAATTACGCATTGCCCGAGTCTTCACAAATACTGCTGGATTATAACTCATTTTGCAGAATAACGCTTTAAGCATCTCAATGAAGACGAGGGGCGAAATGAACGTAATGGTGATTGCAGAAGCGAAGAAGTCCTGCTGAATGTAATACGACTATAAACAAAAAAAGCCTCAAAATTATCAGAAAAGGCAAAAAGCTATAATAATACATTGCATTTAGAGTGCGCAAAATGCCGCTTCATCTAAAATACGTGTGGAAACAAAATTTTAAAAGAAACAAAGTTACCCTTTAATACTATTGGAAAAAGGAAAAATGTAAAAAAAATAAGGCCTCTCAGAGAAAAAAATCCCAATTCTGAATCCCTACTTGCAGATGACCCTTGAAGAAGTCTGCGAGCCGTATTCTTTTTAATTTTTTTGTTACATTTTTCCTTTTCCAATAGTATTAAAGGATTACTTCGTTGTTTTTCTTTTAAAATTCTCTTTAATGTATGTAACTTACGATACCCTACATATTTATTGGCAAAGATCCCCAATAATTTCCCTACGGAATAAAGAGAGTATTTAAGGATATTCTTAATTTAATCCCTTTTTTTGGTAGCCTGACGATATTGTCAAGATGGAGGTTAAGAGGAGGAAGGACTTCTGCGATCCTTTTTACTTTCTCGCATACGAAGTTTACAAAGAAAAAGTATTGCAATCATAAAAAAATTCGACCTTCAGATTTTGATGAATCTCCACGTTTCACTTCTCCCTGAATCCAAAAGCACAATTTTGGAATTATGTTTGTTTGTGAACACGATAACTCAAAAATGGTTAGACGAATGAAATTTGGTACGTGATTTTTACACAAAATGTTTTGGTTTCTATGAATTTTTGTAAAAAATCCGTCCATGGGAAGTCTGTCTGTCTATCTGTCCGTGTTCATGCGAAAACGGGAACTCAAAAACTTAAATAGCTAGATGTACGAAACTTGATATACAGTTTTATCATCAAAAATTATAGATCCGTATCAAATTTTGGACCTAATCCATCAACGCGTTGACTGTCTGTCGGTCTATATAATCGCGTACTTGTGAACACGATAACTCATAAACGCAATGGCTTAGATTAACAGAAATTGGTATGAGGTCTTTTAACTCTAATTGTATATCTGTGCCTAATTCTCGTTTCAATCGGTTGAAGAAAACGCGTTCAAATCGTCTATTTGTTTTTTCCATCATACAATGACGCAAGGCCATATGGCTCCCCCTTTGCCGCGTTTCACTTCGGATACTACCCACTTTTCGCCTTTGGCGCTCGCCGAGGGAAACTCGTGGCGTTCTGGGCGTCACAGAAGATTCGCAATTTCTAGCCCCGCGAATGTGGTGAGAAATGACACCTTTGTTAAGAAATATACGAAAAAGTCTAGGGGTGACCCTCCCGCTGGTTGTTTTCTCTTTTACGAAATTTACATAGTGGAAGTTTTGTGATCGACTAAAGTTTCCGACTTCGAGATTTAGATGAATCTTCACGTTTTTGAATTAACTGAGTTCTTGAAAAATCATTTTTAGAATTATGATTGAATGCGTGCCTGTCTTTCGGTGTCTTATTACCAAGGTATACTTTAATTCTTGCTACTCATTTCCCATTTTTACATCTTACTATTAAGAAGATACTGGTCTCAAGTCTAGTAGAGAGGCTGCATCTGCATTTCAATCTAAGGTAATCTTATCTTTTAATCATGGCAAGAATAACTAGCGGCAACCGCCTCAACAGCTGTAACGAGGTCGCTTCTGTGAAGTCATTAATGTAACTCATGTAACAGGTTTTTGTGTTTATATTTTGACATTACTTTGTAATTTTTTTCTCTTGGATCAATAAACATTCTACGCACACCCATCCAAACTGCAAACTGGAGATTTTCTTCTCTGGAGTTAGGGGTGTGTCGTAGTGAAATGAAATGAAATGTATTTCGGTTTAACTTAGAGTTGCCGAATTTGGAACGTGGCCGGAAAAAACCTCAGTTTTATTAGATATTAGAGTCGTAAACCATTTTTAGAATCGTGTCTGAATGTGTGTCTGTCTTTCGGTGTAGGAGAGAGAGTTCCCGA
>BGPR01002481.1:162276-175638 GCA_013235015.1 Araneus ventricosus | reverse complement strand
CACTTTAAAGAAAACTATATCGCCTTTTTCTTAATGTTGAAATTTTAACGTTTATAAACAAAATTAAATCTAAAAAACAGTCAGTGTTTGTTGAACAATAATAACTAGACATTTTGTCCCATTTTAAAGTAATTACTTTTGAACTCTAATTTCATAATTTATTCTACTAGCAAAACGTAGTTATTAGCGAAAATCGCTCTCTCTTTGACTTCAAATCATATTCTCAACTCAAAAAATTAATGAAATCCAGAAAATAGTTAAAAATAAATCGTATACGAATCGAATAGAACGATGTATTAGCGAAATCTATCTTCTCTTCTCAGAGTTCGACTGGCTCAATGGTTTGCGTCTCCGCTTCGGAACCGGGAGGTCGCGAGTTCTATCCTGGGTTGTGTTTCGTACTCTCTTTTTGCTTTAATTTGCAGTAAGTGTGCACGGCAAGTTTGCTGCAAGTTCGTTTCATGGTGACTTCGGAGCTTTCGTTAACTTGCTGCAAGCTTACTGCAAGCTTGCACTCTTGTCATGACAAATTTGTGGCAAACTTACACTCTTGTCATGACAAATTTGTGGCAAGCTTGCTGCAAACTAAAATTGCTATCTGGGTGCTGAAAGTTTTGTTTTTAAAACGGCTCATAGGGTCAGTAGAAGAACCAGAGTTCTTTACAAATCTGATAATCGTCTTTCCGAATAGCTAAGAACGACTCAAGTGGTGCAATTTGTTGGGATATAGAGACATAATGATTATATGAACTGGAAGTTTTGTTCTATTGAAGGAAGACATCCCTTTTCTTGTAAATGAATAATAGGTGAAGTTAAGTGTATTATTCCTGTCTTCGATGGAAGAAATTCATATTATTTGTTTTCAAATTAACCCTCTGAGCGCCCAATTATTTCGAAGTTTTAGCTATCAGGTTAGAAAACTTAGCTTTTAAAGAAAATTAATCGATCTTTTTTGTATTTAATCATATTTCTGAAATCTTAAGAATACTTTATTCATGATTATTTAAGAAAATATACACATAAATTCGGGCTATCTTCTTTTGAACTGAACATGAAAAACGCAAAAAGACGTTTGCGCCGTTTGGAGGGTTTTAAACTGGCTTTACACCAGCGAGAAATTTCGAAATTTTGCGTTTCATCAATAAAGGATATTGAGAGGTTGTTAATTTAATAGGATATAAAGGACGTTAATTTAACTTTCTTTTTTTTGTATGGTATAATTTCGTGATATATTGTAATTTGATTTATATTTGCTTATAGAGTTGTGTCTTAATATTTTAACTAATCTATGTTTTGAAACGTTATAAACGGTGGTCATAAATTATTGGACCCATTTCAAAAACTAATTATAAAAAACCCTATAATGTCGCAACTTTGTTTTTTAAATGAGAGAGTAGCTCTAAAAGTTTTTTCAGATAGGTAACGCGCCGTTACGGTGCAATCCAACGCAAGTGGTCAAAATTTCTATCGTGCAGCAGAAGGCATATCTCTGGTTTCGCGAATGCGAACCATTAATAATCAATTGTAACAGTTAAAAGAATTATTCAGTTAGAATATCTAAATTTTCAGTCACCAAGTAAGAGCTTCCTCAAGCGTTGTTATGAGAAATGTTGGATGTCTTGGAAGAGTTAAAAATGATTTGCTTTCTTCGAACCAGAGACACGACAGACGTGATTTCTGCTACAAGGTAGCCAGCTTTTGAGCGCAGTAACGATCTTTACCTATATGAAAAGAAACTGTTTAAAGTACTCTCTCATTAAAAAAACGGAAATTGCTACGTTATGTTTTTATTAATTTTTGAAATGGGTCCATTAATTTATGACCACCCTGTATATTTCAAATGGGAGGGAGTGTGCGTTGTTATGGAGGGATGGTTTTAACCCATCGCCATAGATTCCATACTGTCCATCAATTGGCAGCTCTTTTCGAAACTTCATTTTACTAGATAGATACAATGCGATTCCTTTGCAAATGTGTTTGAACATGATTATTTTTGTGTTTTATCATGTACGAACATTAACGGTCTAAATCAATGTGCACTTTTTGCTGTATAATTTCTCTTACGGCATTCTACAAATCAATAAGAATCAAATATGCTGGCTTAGAGATGCTTGTGAGGGATGCTTGTAACCCTTCACCATAGATTCGATACTATTCATCAATTGGAAGCTCTTTTCGAAACTTCAACTTCCTAGATAGATACAATGAGATTCCTTTGGGCAAATGTGTTTGAACATAATTCTTTTTGTGTTTTATCATGTATGAACATTAGCTCCCTAAATCAATGTGCGCTTTTTGCTGTATGATTTCTCTTGCAGCATTCTACAAATTAATAAGAATCGAATGAAATTAATTAATGAAATTAAAATGTCAAACAATATTTCTGGCGTACATATCATAACGTTATAGAACGGATACACATTATTGCAAAAGTTATCTTATTTTAACGAGCCATCTATAAAAACTGTGTTTTTGTGTGCTGTCTTAAATATTTTAAATTATTGGAAAAATTCTCAGCACATGAGTGTCTATTCCCTGATAGCAAAGAAAGCTTGTCTAAAAGGTTTCGGAAACCTAGCCGTCGGCAATGGTAAAGGGTTGTCACAAAGATATCCTTGACAAGAGTTGAACCTTTCGGCAAGGTAGCGGAAAGGTTCGCTAGTCAACAAGAAACAATGTTTTCTGTAAGGTTTTTAGTAAGATTTCCCCAAACTTTGATTACAAGCTTGTTTCAGGCCTTTCAGAAGGCTGTTAAGAGCCCTTCGGGGGACAAAATAGAAACCCCCTTCGAAGCCGTATTCCTACAGAGGGCTCCAACTGCCCTTTTTTCACCCCCTCTTGAAATCCGTACTCCTACAGAGGGATCCGACCCCCTTCTTCTGACGTCATCTTAGTCCAACTTAGAGTTATCTGGAATGTCAATTAATTAGATCAATTAGGAATATTAATTAATCAATGCTTGATTATTAATATCAATTAACCTAATTTTTAATTGAACTTACTTGCTCGATTTCGTTGTAGATAGTGACAAAACTTGAAATTCCTCCGAGCCAGGGATCGAACCCGCGTTCATAGAGCGGACTAACCACTATATCTGAAGGGGCTACCCACGATTGAACAGGTTGTTCATAAAAATCTTTCCTACGTCAATTTTGCAGGAATGGTTTCCGAACGGAAATGCTTTCGCGGACAACCTGTGAAGTGAATTAGCAAACCTTTCCGCAACCTTCTTTGCTATCTGGGTTGTGACATACCATAAAACACTTATCCACCCATCGTAAAATTAAACATTCATGGTACTTGATGGAATTTTTTTTGGGAAGCCTTAAACATTTTGTACCTTTTTACATCACAAAACTGTTTTTTCCAGTGGCAAGAATTGCCGATAATGTCCGAATTATAAACTCAGTTGCCTTTCACACTTAACCATTTTAAGGGAATTAATAGTTTGTTTTTCTTTGTGAAAACGACGTTAATGGGTGTATAAGTTCATAAGAAAAAAATTAGAATTGGTGCTGTAATCTGTTATCATCTTCATTACATATTAGAAAAGTATTTTTTCCAAAAAATAATTGAAAGACTGCCGACTGGTTAAGAAATATACTATTGAAAAAAATGATTCGAATGGAAACCAGAACCATGAAAGGATTTCCGGGCTTTTTCCCCGGGTTTTTTCTAATAAATAATTGAAAGACTGCCGAATGATTAAGAAATATACTATTGAAAAGATGATTCGAATGGAAACCAGAACCATGAAAGGATTGCCGGGTTCCCCCCCCCCCCTATTTTCCGAATTTTTTGGAAAACTATGTCTTCCAAATCACAACTCATCTGGAAAAGAGAAAAAGTTACCTGTCTGAAAGATGTGCAACGATGACATTGGAAATAATTCCTCCCACATTGAAAAGAGACGTCGATAGTGACACAAGCCATTCTCTTTCGCAGACTAAATCAAACTATGAAAGAAAATCATATTTTAATTTAAAATTATTCAACAACCTATAAAGCTTAAAGGAAAAAAAAGATTTAGACCTTTATTTTTTCAAAAGACATATCCATCACCATTTTCCAACATTCTTTCTAATTCATGCTATACATATGTTAACAATGCCATTTATAACTTTATACACTTACATGATCAATGATGATACATTTTACTTTCTCGTATACGAAGTATATAAAGACAAAGTATTGTAATCGGCAAAAAATTCTAACGCAAGATATTGTCGAATCTCCACGTTTCAGACCTCACTGAGTCCGAAAAACACAATTTTGGAATTATGTCTGTCTGTCTGTCTATGTGTCTATGAACACGATAACTCAAAAAATATTAAATTTGGTACGTGGTCTTTACACATAATTTGTAGGTTTCTATCAAATTTTGGACAAAATCTGTCCACGGGAAGCCTGTCTGTCTGTCTGTATGTCCGTGTTAATGTGAACGAGATTACTCACAAACTTAAATAGCTAGGTGCATAAAATTTGGTACTCATTTTTATCATCAGGAATGTAGGTTTGTATCAAATTTTGGATCAAATCCGTCAAAGGGTTGACTGTCTGTCTGTCTGTATAATCGCATAATTTTGAACGCAATAACTTCTTTAAACAAGTACTTTGATAAATGAAATTTGGTAGGTGGACTTCTTATCTTAATGGTAGATTTGTGTACAATTTTTGTGTCAATCGATTAAAAAAAGGCGTTCAAATTTCGTTTTCTTACACCCAGCCTTATTGGTAATCACGTCGGCTTCTAATTTCACTTCAGCGTTGGACGATCTTCGGAAATCGTGGTATGACGTTTCGCGTATTGTTTTTCTCCACTGCGTTAGGGGTTCTTTTTCGTTTCACTGCCTTTTAGCTTATTTTTTTCTCTACATGTGTTAGGAGTATACGAGAAAGTTTTGAGACCACTCTCGCTTTTTCAACATGATGGTCGGAATTTTTTATTTTTTGCCTACAGAATAGAAGTAAAATTTGCAACATATCGTTTCTTCTATCTTATTTCATAGGCTGCAATGCATTTTTCTAATGACTTTTGTATTTATTATCCAAAGTTTAGCAACCCTTGGGTCAAACATACGTGCTTTTTGAACCAAGTGTACCTATGCCTTGGGTCAAATATGCTAGCCTTGGATCAATTAGTTAGTTAGTTTAGTTATATTAAAGTTCCGCTTTGAAGTAACACGAGGGCTATTTTTGAATGGACTTCATAATTTTGAACGGCGATCAAATGACGAGGTTGGCACCTGGGCTGGAGTCTCCTCTCCAAATACATCCAATACAGCGCCAACGGGAGACATTTGGCTCCTTACTTATGATTTGAAGTGCAACAGACCTAATACACGACGGATCTTCAGTGGAATTGTGTTTCGAACCTGGAACCTTCGGGCCCCGAGCCCTTGCCACTAAGCCACCGCGGCCCTTATTTTGGATCAATTATCCCAACTGTTAGGGATGCTTGACCCAAGTTTATTTCAGAAATATACCTAATTAATCATTAGTGAGATGTTAATTTAGTATGATGTGAATTCTTGTTCTAGAACATTCAATCTTTATGTTGTTAGCTATCACATTACTTCGGAAATGTTAGAGACGTAAATAAATAAAAAATAAAATAAATATATAAAATCTGGGTCAAGGATCCCGTTTTCCTTTTAACTTTTTAAAAAAATATTAATCAATATAATAGCTATGAATTTTAACGCTTAACATTTTTTAAACGAAACAAATTTCCAATATGCTGGGTAGAAATGAATACAGTTGTTCTCTACGTACAGCTCAGTCATTGTTTTAAGAATAATCGCACCTGACTCAGGACAGTTGATGAATAAAATGATGTGTCATATTCCCAGGAATCACATGAAACTACTTCACCAGCCGATAAGTTTGTGCTGTTGTCATCCATCAAGTATAATGTACTTTGGTTTTTGAATCTGTAAGAAGAAATAAATTTAAATAAAAACAGTTTTGAAAACAGATTTTTATTAATGCACTAAACAGCAGAGAACTTTTTAAAAAATTATTTTCTACTTTTCAGTCTTGAAATCTATTGCTCTATCCTGAGATATACTGAAAATTATCTTCTACTTTTCAGACTTGAAATCGATTTCTCTACCCTGAGATCTACTGAAACTCACAACCAGGTACCATCACTAGAATGGATTCAAAATTTAATATAATTAATGATTAACTGATAATTAAGTTCGGAAAAATTAAAACAGTGCATTGTCACCGAGAGTGCATAAGTGTTTAAAATTTCAATTGAGTGAAAAATCAATTGCAAAATTCCATTATTGCAAATATGAAACAATTCAAGTTAAATAAAGACTTTTTATTCGTAATACACATTTGTTTCACTTTTTTATTAATCGCATTTACACGGGAATTGAAACGTATATCATTTTGCAGTTATAACTTTCTCGTATATAAGTATGCAAAGACAAATCTAAGGGGATAAGTTGGCTTCCAGGGAGACTTTTTGTGGAAGAAAATCATAAAACTTCCATCAGCTAGCCCGGTGGTAAGGAGCAGATATTTGCTAAGGCACCCATCGCTCTACCAGTTTTTGAATAACACTAGTACAGAGCAAAACCAGAGGATTGCATTTATAACCTTCTTCCACCGATACATGTTCTTCAGTAATGTTATGCTTTCTCTCATTAGTGTAGATGTATTAAGCAGGCAAATGAAGTAGTATCAGCTTATTATTAGTACACAGGAAATGGGCAATGATACACGGAATCGGTAATTCGGCGCGAATTATAAAGTGTTTGGCGGAGTACAATTGCGAGTGGAAAAGGACAGTACGATTGCTATAATAGTGAAGAATCTTGAGCTTGGCGAATTTCGCGACTTCTGAAAACATAATGACGACAATTTAACAAATTTTTCCTAATAATATCAAATCATGTTACTTCAAGCAATGAAAATACTTTCGGAGGACGATTAAAATGATTTTTATCAATAAAATTTTAATTCGAGTCTGTTTATACGCAAAATCGCGCTATTACTAATATAATAGCGCAGATACACTAATATAATATCTGTCGCTCGGTAACGCTCTGACGTCACCAACGATAAAACTCGCGCCATAGCACTGCGAGACGTTAAACAGCATTATTTCATTGTTAGAGCACCTAGCTTTTAGTAATTTTAAATTTAAAAGAGTAATTATCGGTCTAATTTCAAATTTAATAGCTCTAAAATAGTGAAATAAAATTTTCTATCCATTGATATAAAATTTATCTTGCTATGATCAATAGTTCCCGAGAAATTTTAAATTATATTAACCATATATTTCAAATTAATTTCCATTTTTCAATAGAAAGTTGTAAATCTGGTATATCATGCGCGTGATATAGTTTGGAAGCCACGATCTATATGATTATTCATTGCAATCGTGATGATATAATTTGATAACATTTGTTGGCGACGCTAAAATTTACACAAAGCATCTGAAGTACAAGGAAAATTGCTAAACAACGAAAAATACTTCACACGGAATGTTGTTTATGAAGAAGTTTTTGAATAAAGAAATATGTAAATAAAACAAGTAATATAAAAAAAAATTTTAAAAGTCAATTCCTACTTAGGTCAGCGATCGACACGCTTCGTCAGTGACGGTATTTAGTCCTAAATTTATATCCTGCTAAATATCTTACATAAGAGAAATTTTTTCCTCCTATATAAAACTAAAATTAATTAATTAAATTTAATTAATGAATTAATATTTGAAAAACTGTATTAACATCAAGTGTCATCCACTACAAGTTTTAAAAAATGTATTTGAACCTGAGCGGATGAATAAAAAGTATTTTATTAACGATTGAAAATTTGAACAAGATATATAAATAAATATATATAGGGAGAGTGTGAACTAATAGTAGGAATTGAAAAATACTTCCTGTCATAAAACATATGTTTGTTTTATTTGTTTTCAATCAATGTTAAACATTTCCTTTACATATATATATATCTATTTAAACACGTCAAATTTTACGGGAAATCTCTCGAATGAAGAGGCAATTTGCACCCGTCATACCATGATGGGTGATTTTCTAGTCTGGTAAATAAATACCAAGGGAGCCCAATCTGCAGCATTCAAATATTCCCAGCCGTTCTACGGGCATTTGGAGATTGGATAGAGTCCGGATAATTCTGTGGTAATATGATTACCTGGAACAACGTTTGTCTTCCGGTAGAGCAACATTCTTCCACTCATCTACAGTCCTGTTGGAATCATCAGGTCTGGAACACCAGTAATCTAGGTTGGGCGCGTAGAAGGACATTGGCATGTAGTGCCATGAAACAGTCATGGCCGCTAACAGCATCCAAAGGAAGATCCATCTTTGCCACAAGCCATCATGGCCTATGATATCTAAGATGACATCATTCGTCTGTGGAGGCTCCTCCTTAGATTTTTTCCCAAGATTCCCTTTGATTTGAGCCGAATGAAAATAATCCTGAAATATGCAGAGAGAAGAGTTTCCATTTTAAATAAAAAAAAATGGTTGTGTTGTTCTTATAACGCTTTCTACAAGTGTGAATGAATAAGTTCTTTATCATTTTATATCAGAGGGTAGGCAAAAAGTAAATAATAACTGCAAAAGAAAAGGGCAAATAGGGATAGAGGAAGCATGGGTTGCAATCAACTCATTTTTAGGAAAGGGGGATTTTTTTTATTAGAGCAAAAAGACGTCAATAATTGGCGGCAGCACGAAATATACTTTCCTTAACTGAAGATTATAATAAAATTCCTTTCTCATTTGTATTTATTTATTTGAGTGAATGTTATCGTGATTGTATTTAAAAATTAATTTTTGAAAACATTTTGGCAATCAGAGAACACTTGTTTTGATAGTAAGACTGACATTATCGAATGGATAATATTTTAAATTTTAAGATGGCTTTAAAGCCATCCAGAGAAATCGTTTTCGAAATTATCAAAGGAAAACATCAAGAATGGCGATGAAAAAAACAAACAAACAGAAGAGGCTAATCGTAGAATAGAATGCATTATCGTGGAATTTCGAAATTTTATTTCTTTTTAAAAACTACAAGCAAAATATGAGCTCTGAAGGCACATAGCTCCAAAGAAAATTACATTTTCACTGTTTCTTTAAAACTTTAATCATGAGTTTTTGTTACTAAATTGAGAAAAAAGCGTATAATTATTCTTTGGACATAAATTCGACAGTTTATTTTTAATTCTTTTTCAGCTTTATATTATGCATATTCAGCAAATTTCCATTTTTTTAAAGCACAGACACTCTGCATGGCAGGTCACTGCATCTAAAGCATTTACATTTTATGAGATATGAGAGACTTTTTGCATTTTTCAATTAACTTATTTAAGTTGTTTATCAAAATTCAAAGTTAGATCTTTTCTATGATAAATGAAGAAAACAGAGTAATATTTTAGAGTCACATTGGTAAATCATACGTAAACACATCATATGTTGAAGTTACACTTATATTTCAAATCTGTATTTCAAGTAAGTATAACTTGCTTACCTTTTTAAGAACAAATTAATATTGTAAGAGCAGAGACTGTTAGCACAATATTTTTTAACGTTTTGATTGGAATTTGGAATATATAAAAAAACTGCTTGATTTAAATAATTCTATATTTCAGTAATTTTTTGTTGAGACTTTAATTTATCGTCTGATATTACAAAGTTTTTTTTAATCACAAAATAGCTTTGTAAATGAACAGTGGATAGAAAGCTATGTTTTCGCTTTTTCCGAAAAAAAAATTCTGTTCTGATTAAAGAACGATATAAGAACCATGAAATTTGTACTAACTAAAAGCAGAATCTGTATGATTGTAAATAATAAAAGAAGAACACTTCAATTTTTTTATCTACTGTAAAGAAAGTCCAAAAACGTATTCGAAGAGAAGCGAAGTTTTACCAATTTTCGTAGGATAATATAGGGTGTCCAATAAAGTACTTCTACCTCACATTAATTTGAGAACGGCGACAACTATTGCCACAAACTTGGTGTCTAGATATAGTAAAGTGGCCATCCTCTACACGATGAGATCGGTTACACCGCCATCTAGCGACAAACAACGGAGTTAGCGTTCCTATATCGAAAACGGTACAAGATACGGGGAAAATGTCAGTTACAAAATTGTAGAGCGTCTTCAGTTTAGTACGAATAGATACTTATGCACATTCACACGAAGAAGAGAACGCTTAAAATGCGCATTTGTTTGTTCTCAATTTCCGAACCTGTGACGTCTCAAAACGAGTTAAAAATAGAAAAAAACAATTACTTATCACAAGATACCTTTATTTTTTGTGTTCAAACTGCTCTTCCTCGTCTACAACCAAGATATGGGCTCTTGTTTGAATTTCATTTTGCACGCTTTTTAGAATATCAGTTGGTCCGCTAGCACAGCTACTGTGAAACGTCATCGAAAGTCCTGCAATGTTCGTGGAAAGGTCCATACCTGCATTTTGAGTTATTTCCACAGGAAAAAGTGTAATGGTGTTATTTTTTGCAGAAAAATAAAACTTTCTCTTTTTTGTCTTGTGACATCATAATTTCGGAAAATGCGAACAAACAGATGTGCATTTTAAGCTTTCTACTCTTCGTATTAATGTACACAAAGTGTCTTTTAGTACTATATAGAAGACGCTCTACAATTATGTAATTGAGATTTTTCCCGTATCTTTTACCTTTTTGGAAATAAGAACTCTAACTCCGTTGTTTGCCGCCAGGTGGCGCTGTAACCGCCCTCACCGTGTATCGAATGGTCACTTTACTATACCTAGACACCAAGTTTGTGGCAATAGTTGTCGCAGTTCTCAGGTTAATGTGGGGTATAAGGACTTTAGTGGACACCCTGTCTATTAAATTTTAAAATAAAATTTACCAACGTAAAGAACTGCTGCAAAATCATTAAAATGTCCAATTTCAACTGTAAATAAAATGATTATTTGACTCTCCCCCCAAAAAGACCCTTTAAATTACAATTTTTATCATTTTTCTCTTAGCCATGTGGTTGGATGTAGAGCTTTATATAAAATTCTTTATGAGTAGCAATTATCTACTGACAAATGGAAAAATTTTGCATTATACTATGAAATGTAGATACATTTAAGAAATTTTGAAAAAAAAACGCATTACGGTGAAGGTGAGGGAAAAATTGAAATATTGGTCAAAGATTTAAAGAAGCTCTCAGAAGGAATTTATAGTTGTTGCCGAGTTTTCATATGTAAAGACACACTAAAAATGTAAAAATGAATATCTTATATTTTCAAAATTGAATTTTATTTCCAATACTTAAGGAAGAAATCCCATTAAGTTTCAGAAGACCATCAAGACTTAACAAATATCTAAACATCTAAGACCAATTTTAAGTTCTTAAAAAATGAAATAAAATAACGATAACAATTCAATACTTTTAACTCACAATCCTACCTGAACAACGCGAAACTTTTCGACACATTTATATTGTCATTTTTTAGTGAAAATGCATACATGACATGCATTTCTGAAATTACCTTCTTGAGTTATAAACGATCACCTCTTGATAATGATATTTTACAAGATTTCGTGTCTTGAAAATAGGCTCCAATGACGCTGACTCACTTTTTTGAAAAATTCGATGACCTTATTAAAAAGTGAAAAACAAATTTTTTCCTGGTATTGGCTCTGTTAAAGCTGGAGAGCGGGGAAACAAAGGGAGTGTTCCAGTTCATTTGGAGCGCATCACTCCATATTGTCCAATTTTCAGCTTACTTATTTAGGTTGGTCATTCTAAAATGTTCCATGCAAACCACACAAGCGTTCACCTCAATCCCCTAGCGCTACTGCGCCTACCACCCCCCAGCTTTCCTGAGAGAGCTTCATTCCCCCTCCCCCATTTTGTGGTTTTCGCTTTTGTGAAAGAGCATCGCTCCCCTTCCCCAGGATCATATTTCAAATGGAAAACGAACCACATTGTATTTCCAAATTTTTCGATCGCAACAGTCCAGTTCTCATCTGTTATTTGCACTGAAGACAAGTTTTGGTGCGGTTAGGTTAGGTTATATTAACGTCCCGTTTTGAAGCAACACGAGGGCTATTTAGGGACGGACCTCGTAATTTTGAACCGCGGTCAGATGACGAGGATGACACCTGAGCTGGCACCCCCCTCTCCAAACTTCCGCGCCACACCAGCGGGAGGACGTTTGGCCACTGCGTATGATTTAGCGTGCAACAGGCCCCATACACGGCGGATCTTCAGTGGAATCGGGTTTCGAACCTGCAACCCTCCGGTCCCGAGGTCGAGATCTTACCACTAGGCCACCGCGGCCGCAAGGCTTGGTGTGAGGCGATTCAAATGGTGAGGAATGGTGTCTCCGTAAGTGCTCTACTTAACAAACATCGTTTAACCGGGCCTTTATCAACTGACCTCGGTTGATAAGGACCCGGATAACTGAGGTCCAACTATACAATTTTAATGTAAATTTTTAAAAAAGTCAGCATTCAACCAACTACTGGCAAGGACCAGGTTTATTTAAAAAAACGAAAATGGCTAATGCTTAACAGATCTCGATTCACCGGGCATTTATCAACAGACACCGGTTGATAAGGGCGTGGATAACTGAGGTCCAACTGTACAATTTTAATGAAAATTAAAAAAAAAAGCATTCAACCAAATGCTGGTATGGAACAGGTCTATTTTAAAAAATTTAAATGGCTAATGCTTAACAGACCTCGATTAACCGGGCCTTTATCAACAGACTTCGGTTGATAAAGGTGCTAATAATTGAGGTCCAACTGTACAATTTTAATGCAAATAAGAAAACAACAATCAACATTCAACCAACTGCTGGTACGGACCAGGTCTATTTAAAAAAATGAAAACGGCTAATGCTTAAGACACCTCGATTAACCGGGCCTTTATCAACAGACCTCAGTTGAGAAAGGTCCGGATAATCGTGGTCGTACTGTACAACTTTAATTTAAACTAAAAAATGCAATTAACATTCAACCAATTTCTGGTATGGACCAGTTTTGTTTTAAAAAAATGAAAATGACTATTTCTAACTCAAGGTTTAATGCTTCAAAAAGATTTGCTAAAATTAAGCAATATTTGTTACGAAATTACTAAAGCCAAAAATAAACATTCACCTCATATAAACAATTTTTTGATTAACAACAAAACAACATAAAAAAATCGAAATAGTAATAATAATAAAATGAAAAAAAAGTCAGAGTAAAAATCATAGAACCGTACAACAGAATCATAAAATATACAAAAACAGCTGCAACAAGCATAGAGGAACGAGCAGTCACAATAAAATAGTAAAAATGTAAAAAATATTATTACTAAACAAGAGCAATATTAGAAATAAATATACGTAT
>BGPR01002481.1:133386-157276 GCA_013235015.1 Araneus ventricosus | reverse complement strand
TATTTATTATAGAACTGTTTAATTTTTAGTATAATTATGTATCTTAAAAAATGTTACTTCTCCTTAAAAATCCATAATTACGTTAAAGTTAATTAATCATTTTCCTGAATTACATATCAAAGTATTCATAGAAGTCAGGTGGAAACGAAAATTTTCGCTTCATGAACAATGTAGGTAAATGAATATTATTTGCGAATGTAAACTCTATCAACATGCAAAGAATACACATTACAAAAGAAATTCAAATCACATTAATTTATTCAACTTAGAATTAACAGTTGAAAATACTGACAAAAAAATATTAACAGGCAACAACAATAATTAAAAATACTAATAAATAAGAACTGAAGCTTTTTTTTAAATTTTTCCCAAGACAGACACCAATAAAAAAATGCTGTGTTCCTGTGTCAGGTGCTACATGATACGATTAAATTAAACACAATTAATAAAAAAATTTACCCTGAAACATAAACTACACTATACAAAAAATCTCTGTCTCTAGGAGCAGCTAAAAGTTACCAATACGTAAGAAAACTTTCAACATCAGCAAAAACTTCACTGAATACATTTTACCATGGGGGAAAACAAGACTGAACAAACCAAAATCAAGTATTCAAGAAATAACTAATCAACACTAGAAATCTTCAAGAACAACCGTGCTTAACACAACTGTCTTAAATACTTACCAAGAGCTCCAAATTTCACAACAGTATCACAAAACCATTTAAAAATATGATTTATATATATTTCACGTTTTTCAGTTGTTTCTTTACTATAAAAATTTATTATGAAGAAAATATATGTATACAATAATTATAACTATCTCAGCTGAACTTGATCAACCAAACAAAAACTAAGTTTGCCATGAAGTAAATTGATGGCTTTTAGAACCATATTAACTCATTTGTAAATCTTTAATCTTTTCAAAATTCCCCTTTGATGACTTGTGTTTGAAAAAATATAGTTGAAAATTTCACCGGATTTACAAATACAATTTACAAAGAGTTGCGAAGGATATTGTAATCCGGCTTTTGAGTTAGCAAACTCTTTAAATGACAGAAGAATATAAGTGGCAGTTGCTGCGTTGCTGGCATATATTTAATTTGCAGAGTTCACAGTAGATTTTCTGAAGAGATACTGTTGAAATGTAGCCTGCCACATAAGTGGCACTGTTGAGCTCCAAATCATCCCAATTTTCCTGTGCTTCTGGGCAATCCATGATGGTTCATCAATAACAAGATCTAGGCAATCTTCATCCGTTTGCGGGATGATTTGGGTGGAATGATGTCATCATCTGGCTCATGGTTGGCATTTCCACATAGCAAACATCAATTCAGTAATAACATCAGTGTCCTGTCACTGGAGTAGGATGGTCATTCGCCTTGCCTAAAGAGAAAATATCAATTAAACACATGGAATTAATAAACATTTTTAAGTTTCTATGTATTTTTTATAGTAATCAGCAAATTATTTTACACAATTTACTTATTTTTCATTTAAGACAGCCTTAAAAGATTTCTTAAATGTTAAAAATATTGTTAAATTTTAGAATAAATTGAACCTTCCAAATTTGTGTTTATAATAAAATAATTTGAAATTTGACATTGAATTTTTTAAAGAATACCTAAAGAAATGATGAAAAAGTTGTGTTAAATAAGTTCAATAAAATAAAAGCAATTTATTAATTTACACAGCTTTCTTTTACCAAACTCAAATTTTATAATTAAATAAATTAATTTCAAGCAATAAACAACATACCCGAGAAAAATAGTTTTCTAAAGCATCTTGGTTGAAGCGGCTGAGGAGGACAAATTTCATTTTTTCCAAACAATTGAGGTACCAGAAGAAGGAAAGCAGACAGTGTGACTTGCCATCCTGTTATGCTGTGTTTATGCGGATCTATAAAACATAATGCGAGCATTAAAGAAATTTATTGACACGAGAACGAACTATGTATACACTAAGCCGAAGGTTGAAAAATGAGTAAAATTCGTTCATACCTTTCTTCGTCTTTTGGGAAGCGAAAATATTTCAACTCCTGCGATTTTGCACGAGTGGCGTTGCAAGAAATGCATCTGTCATGATTCCTGCTGAATTCTGTTTTCTCAGACCTAGAAGCAAGCTAGAAGAATCAAAGACGACAAAAAAAAAAAAATTCCGTTGCAAGTTAACCAAAAGTAAAGAACCACTACGATCAAAACAAATCAAATCCCCTTTTTGCGCAACAGGACCTGGCGAGACTTTCTAAATGTTTGCTTCCTTACAAAATCTCGCCAGAATTGGTTTTTGGCAAACTGCCAAGTTTTCGAAATGTCGCTTCTTCTCTTATAAGTTCTTTGGTTAAACTCGATTATCACAATTTTTACTAATAACATTTCCAGAGACATAAGATGGCGGCGCGGTTCCATGATTCACTTTTGCTTCCCGGCTTTCTTGGCGCCTATTCAAGGTTGCTTGGCGAGAGAGTCAATTGGGGGAAAACGAAAATGAATCAAAATGAATAGCATATTAAAGTTATACTCGTTTAAAATACACACATTTAAAACAGATATTGACTTTATGCCTTATATATGTGTATTTTATGGTAATAACTTGCTGATATCTTTTGGCCTTGATGTTTTTTAATACATTTTAACAGAAAGTATTACATTTCGGATTCGAAATTTTGCGCGTTGTCGCCAATTCTAAACCGGTTAGACCAGTTACGGCAGCCATAAAAACGGAAAAAGCCCATTTTCGCCTTCCCGATTCGCGTTTTACGGAAAGTGCCCGTATGTTTAAGGGGAAAATACCGGTTTCAAGACATTATGGAAATTTTCCGTTAAAATCAGTAAATTTTCACCTGAATTTTCAGGTGGATTTTTTACAGTGTACACTCGTGAAATGGTCGTACGCGAAAATCCAAATTTCATCGCTACTTCGGAGATGCTATGTCCCATATGTCCAACGCCACGTTGAAAGTCACTTAAAACTTGAAAATACGCCATTGCAGCAGCAGAAACCGATCTAATGCATTTGCCAGACACCTGTTGTCTTATATAGGCGTTGCCGACCGCATCGGGTTACGATGATTGGCTGCATATCTCCGTTATTTGCATATGCACGCCTGTACCAGTTTTTTTGGCTCTTCAGTGTACGAATGATGCTACTAATAAAACACTACATGAACACCCCTGTAGTGACGAAATTAAAAATTAGAACATTTAATACTGCCTTGTGTGTAAATTTTTTGCTCCAGTTCCTCCGCTTATATTACAGACAGGACGGCGGCCCATCCCAGATGCTATTACGGCAACTCAACCGGTTGGATGGACATGGGACGGAAGAAACGAACCAAGCCCCTACAGGGGCCACAAGGCCCCGCACGAGAAAACCGCCCCCCAAACAACTTTATTTTGCTTTTGAAGAGTTACATACATATTATAATACAGATTTTACAATTAGTTGCGATATAATGAAGGGTACATGCTGAATACATGCGCAGCCTCCGCACAGAGAATGAGGCCGTTCTAGAATTTTTATCCTTTTTACATTTTGGTTTCTTGAATAAAAGAGCATGAAAAAACAAAACTGAGAAAAGAAACAACTTGATATGAAGAAACAACTTGAGACTTATAAGACTTAAACAGCATTGTTAAATAGAATATAATAGAAAAGTGCAACATAAACGCAAGCACAATAACTTGAAAATAAAAGAACTTGTTTAAAATGGTAAATAAAACATTTTTGTTATATTAGAAATATTTGAATGTTATTTAAATGCACGTGTTTGACATGTAATTTATAGTTGGTATTTAGACTTCTAAGCCTTTTTTGGAAGAATACACGTAATTTAAATTCTACTAAAAATAAAAATTCCACCATAAAAATTTAAATTCTACCATATTATAAAATCTAAAAAAATGATAATAAATGATAACAAAATTGAAGATATTTACAGAGGAAAGTTACCTTGACTGAACCAAATGTTAAGAGTAATCTGTAATTATTACTTGTGAAAAGATGAAAACTTTAATTATAAACGGAATAAAAAAATTATATATATATATATATAATTTTTATATATATATATATATATATATATATATATATAATGATTTCTTTGTTGCTGTCGTTAAATAAAAAAACAGGCCGAGTCATTAAGTAATTTTCATTTATTATGGGAAAGTGACAGACATACGTACATCAGAAGAAGTTTCATCTAAAAAGCGAACAGACAAACCCTGCATTTCCTCGCGTAGGGATTTAACAGATAGACACGTGAACAAAGTGAAGGGAATATTGGCTATTTTTAATAAATTACGTAAGCGTTTTAGGGAAAAATCTGGCAGCAAGGAGATGCCGTCATGATTTTCTGTGGGCACGTGAAAGCGATTAAAATATTCTTTTAGTAATAAATATGCCAAAACGAGAGGTTTAATATGCCTCCAGCCCAGGAAATAAAACGAAACTGGATTTTAAGAAAAGTGATTTTGGAATACATTAAGACTTTAAAATATATAATATTAGAATTTGAAATAAAATTAAGTGAGATTATATATATATATATATATATCAGTCAGTCTGGCCCCATATATATATATATATATATATATATGGTGCCAGACTGACGGCAGCTCCCGTCATTCCCGCGGCGCCTCTAGCGGATCTAAGCAGAACTCAGTAGTTGATGCTCTGACATCCAGACGGGTTTCAGAAAAATCACGCTTGCTTCAAAGGCCAATGTAACGAAGGGAATGTGTGTGACTCTGCAACGATTATTACTTTGTGTTGATTGTGTTTTGTAAATATTTAATCATTTCATTTATTAATCATCTAATTGTAATTCTAAGTCATCATTAAATTTTTTCATTTAAAAGAAGTATTGTTTTGTCGGCCATCCCTGACACCCAGACACACACACACACACACACACATATATATATATATATATATATATATTCTGGAGAAAAGAAGCTATTTACATATTTACATTGGAATCGCGAATGCTGTGTAGGATGTGTACACATTTGTATCTGTTTACACCACTAGTTTAATGGATACAAAGAAATCAGTATTCAAGGAGGAGGATGTTTCATTCTATGGTGATGGCTTGAATAGTTCATTGTTATGATGGATGAATTGTATGATGTTATATGTTCTTGTCTGGATTCACCATTTTTCAGTACACTCTTGCGCCATGCGAGTTCATTTACTGTCTGTCGATGGAGCAGTCATGTGCCAGGAGAGGATAAATGCGCACTGCGTTCAATAGTGAAGTGGAGAGCCCGTTGCACCACAGTTGCAGGAATCGTGGTTGAATAACTTGAAGCGCTTTAGATATTGAGGAAACGCTTATACTTCAGCAGTCTTCGAATTAAAACGTATCAGTAAGGATAAAAGTTATCAGGGCTCAATATGCTGGGACAATGTATGCGACTTTTAAGTCACTCCATTGTCCAAAACATGCAGCTGACCAACATCATGACTGAAATTTTCGAGGATCGCAGACTGCTGAAAACACGTTTCACAGAGCAGCAACTGCGGACCTATTGCCCATCCACAAATTCTGGTAAAATTTCTTCCTGAAATGTTTAATAGCTCCGTTATTTTAAATGTGCCAGTATGAGATATGGGTCTATTTAGTGGTTCTCTACAATGTGAGACCAAAGATTTATAGCATGTATTAGTGAAGCTTCTTGGTTCTAGAATGGCCTCTAGGATATGAAGATGACATGTTCATTAGGGTGGGGTGAAAAACACTTTTCTTCGAAATCGCTATTCTAATAGTGCGGAAAGGGTTCTCTCTGGGTTCAATAAACACGGTGTCAAATATTTTTTTGATTGGATAATATCTTCTGCCCCCGCATTGCACTTGAAGTTTGGAAATTTGTGTAAAAATTGGCAATTTTTAATCGGCGTAGGAAATATAATTATTTTTAAATATTTCTATTTTAATGGTGCTGAAGAGGTGCCCAGTGGGTCCAATAAGAAAGGTGTAAAATATTTTTTCGATAGAATAATATCTTCTGTTCCCACATCGCAATTGAAATTTTGCAATTTTTTTTTTTAAAGTGCACTTTTTTTATGTGTTATAGAAATAAATCAAATATGAAAAATAGATGGGTACAAACACTGTTTATTGTTGTATTGTATTGTACAATTGATTATATTACCTGAAAATTATTAAAGAATTGCTGAGTCATAATATATTAATATAATATTTGTTAAGGATATTGTAACCATAGAATGTTATGACATGCCAATACCAAAAGTTTACATGCACTTAATCAGCAGGAAGAGGCTTGAAATCAGCCTTATTGTCGAATTCAGTCATTGGGAAAAGAATGTGGATCTAATGAACTCGTCTCTATTTTGAAACCCATAGACCTTAATGGATGCTTATGTCACTAACTTGGCACACCGTTCCACTGCCTGTGTGTCACATGGGAAGTGAACGAAGTCCCATTCTGGATTTTTCTTATCACGCATAATGGATCTAAATAAGGCAGTGGATATATTACGGAGGATTGGTGGAGAAGTAATGGTAATTGAAGCCCAGTCAATCATTTCCGTATAGTCAGCTGCTTCAAAATTAAGTTATGGTGGAAAAAGACACGACTGGCTTTACATTGGACGATGACTCTCTAGACTTAATTATATGTCGTGCAGTAAGTAATCTGATGTACACTCTTTCATACTTCAACATACATAGCAAGATATTCTCAGGATGAGCAAAGAACGAATTTCTACAAATTACTCCATCAACGAGGTCTTTGAGGTCTTGAGATAAATACCAGGATCTAGAAATAGTATTCCAAACATGCTTAGCTCAATATTTAAGCGAATGTTTAGACTTTATATTAAACCAGTTTAGAGTGTAAACTTTCATAACAAACTCAGCGATTTGTTTCAACTTCAAAGAAGAAACTGGAGAACTAATATATAATCTTAGAACTCTGTTGGCTGTTGTCAGCCAGCGTGAATGTGATAATGTACCAGGATTGCGTCTAGCCAGCTCATCAGAACAATTCCCCAATTCTCAACGCTTGAGATATTTCTAATAAGTACATTTGATCATTGCTTAAGTCACGTCTATCAGTTGTTGGTAATTCGCCGTCAATAATTTCGAAAGTTGTAACTGGCAAAGTTTCACATGGAAGGAGCGCCGTCCCAAAATTACCAGAATATGATTTTGGACCATTTGTTGACACATCCAACGTTTCAAACACATGCCTCAGAGTAAGTGTTCATTAAAACGCAGGAGACATTAACCACTGAAGAGGTTTACCAAGTTTCAATTCCAAAAACCGAATTACACCGGATTTCCATCCGGTATTAACAGATGTGCTGTCACAACCAATTGTCAAAAGCTGAGAAAGATCTCTTGTGATCCCTTCAAAATATCCGATAATAGTCGCGAAAATCTGTCTTGCGGTGCCAAATGAGTAATGTAACGTGAACTCAATTCTTCAATAAGACATAAACGTTCCTCTTTTGCTTTTCTCGTGTATCTTTTAGTATCTACTCTCTCATCTATCAATGTAGAATCTTTACGACCATCGAAATACAGCTCCTTCAACGGTAATGCCTGAGCTTCGCTTAAAGCCTGGAATTTTAAATCCTTTCTAACTTTAGTCTTTTCCCTTCGCAGCTTGTTTTCGTCAACCACTAAATCTGACTTTTTGCTAGTTATGAGACCGACATCGTGGAGAACACTTGAAGCAATTGCAGCCACATCCCGGTCCGAGACGCCAAACCTGTCTCCAGCCACAGCAGTTGAAGGGAGGCCAAGTCGCACTTGTGATGATTTAGCAACAAAGGAAGTTAATTGTTTGTACTTAGGATCAGTACGAGAGATTGAACGGTTCGATGTTGATGGTTTGTAAGTGCTCAGATTTAAAATTACTTCAGATATATCTGAAGAAGAATCCGTTTCTTCATCTTCATAATCTACATACTCTGCGTTAGGCATTGCTTGCGTATGATTTAAATATAAATTGTGAGCCTTTCTATCAGCATTATCAGCAATATTCCGAAGTCGCTTCCTGTAGGAAAAGACAAGAAAAAGTGTACTTTTTTACAAAAATTGCAAAATTTCAATTGCGGTGTGGAACAGAAGATATTATTCTATCGAAAAAATATTTTACACCTTTTTTATTGGACCCAGTGGGCACCTCTTCAGCACCATTAGAATAGAAATATTGAAAAATAATTATATTTCCTACACCGAGTAAAAATTGCAATTTTTACCCAAATTCCCAAAATTCAAGTGCGATGCGGGGGCAGAAGATATTATCCAATCAAAACAATATTTGACACCGTGTTTATTGAACCCAGAGAGAACCATTTCCGCACTATTAGAATAGCGATTTGGAAAAAAAGTGTTTTTCGGCCCACCCTAATGTTCATTCTATAAATATTTATGATTCTGCTTCGTCTCTGAGCACTACTTTCTACAGAAATTTGCAAAAACTGTTGTGAAACGTCATGAACATTCTCCACAGCTTCCGCTTTGAAACATTAATAAACATTTCAATTCTTTATATCAGAAACGGAATAAAACATCAGAGCGTACGTTAGGATAATTCCTGTAATACAAAATGAAAAATTTCTTTTTATTGGGATGATGTTCCAAACAGTCTGGGTGATGTCTTTTCCAGCACATATGATGAATCTTTGGTGGGCGAAAGATGATCGTTCTTTGTTTTCTCGCAGAATCAGAGCTTTCGATCCAACTTCTGAAGAAGCTTCTGTCATCATCGACGCAGATATTGTCATGGCTAAAAATGAACCGAAAGTGCTTAAAAAACATAGCATATAGCCAGTCGTTCGGTTGCATTCCCATATAGATTAGGACAAAGCATGAAATATAGCGAATTGCCAATACACAATGTATTGTAAGCAGTGGTAGTGAAAAGAAGAGGACCAACATCTCGATCGATACGACCTACAAATCATTTTATTCCTGAATGGAAATATAACAGGCCTTCATAGTCCTGGATATCTTCAACAGACAATCTTCTCTGAAAATTTTCTATGATATTTCGCAAGTCACAGCAAATGGCTGTGTAGAAAATGGTAAAAGCATTCATTGTCAGGGTACCGCAAAGTGCGTAAGATATGTCATATGTCACTGATAGAATATTATTGAACAGCTTGTTTTCAAAGGTATAACCAAGCAGAAAGAGCGACATGTTGAAAAATGCCCCTTTAATCAGCAATTTATAAAACTGTAGGAGAATTTGAGAAGAATCACCTACAATTATAAGAAGTTTTAGCCATGATTAGGGATTGCAATCCGGCACCAATTTCAATCCGGTCGGATTCCCATCGATCCGTCCGATAAGAATTCGCCAAAGGCGAGAAAAAGGAGCCAAAAGGGAAGAAAAAAGCGCCAAGCAGGAGTCATTAATATCATGCACAGAAAATTGCGTCCAGTGCGCATGCGCGTGGAGATGATGGATTCATTTCAAAAGTGGAAACAAAATGAATATGCAATTTGAACACCTCTTTTTTAACCGATTGAGATGAAAATCGGACGTCGATCTATAATTAATGTTTGCATCCGTGATACCAAGTTTTATTTATCTAAGCTAAAAAGCTTTTGAGATATAATTTTTAAAATTATGCGATTTTACAGACCGACAGACAGTCAACCCTTTGACGGATTTGGCCCAAAATTGTATACGGACCTACATTCATGACGATAAAACTGTGTACCAAATTTTATCCATCTAGCTATTCAAGGTTTTGAGTTATAGTGTTCATGTACATGACCGCGGACATACAGACAGACAGACTTCAACTTGACGGATTTTTCCAAAATTTGATAGAAACATAAAAATTATGTTTAGACCACATACCAAATTTCATCCTCGTAGCTCTAATAGTTTTCGAGTTATCGTGTTCAGAGACACACAGACACAGACAGACATAACTCTAAAATTGTGTTTTTCGGACTCAGGGAGGTCTAAAACGTGGAGATTCGTCAAAATCTCGAGTTCGAATTTTTTGACGATTACAATACTTTCTCTTTGTATACTTCGTATACGAGAAAGTAAAAAGGTGGAGATATCGTGCACAAAAGTCTCGTTTTCGCGATATTTTAGTGTAGTACATACAGTACGTGTCATTTGAATTTGCGATTTCAGATGTATTTCGGATAATCTAGTTTTCGGTTAATCCGAGTTCTGGTTTTACTGTAAATGTTTTCGTAAAAAATTAAAATTAAATCGGTGTAGTAAGTCTTTAGGGCCCTTTGGATTAACTGAACCCATGGGCTGCAGCCAAATCAGCCCATTCGATAAGACAGCCCTGCTATGCCCGTACTACCGAGCTAAACACGAAAAGTTTCCTATTAGAGTTCTAGCAGGGACTCCCTCTTATTTGTCTCGTTTTTGAAAAATAAATATGACGAGCTTATCTATTTAAAACTGATTCTTCTACTCAGTCGATTGCATTTCGTGTAAGCAACACACAGAAAGTTATTGCATATTCGAAGCGATATTTCTTCTTCTGAAGGGAATAGAATAAATTTGATAATGCGGAATGTTTATTTATATTCCGAACACGAGCTTTTAACCTTGACACTTAAGACGATCACGGACCTTGAAAATCTTTTTTTAAAATTTTCAACTAACCAATTTGAAATATTTTAGGCATTCATAGGGGCACTATATAAGACAACACACTAAATTTCACTGCAGTATATTAATTTATTTTTGAGTTATGGGCATAAATGTAATTTTTAATAGCATTTAATGGCCCTTACGATAAATATTCCAGGCGCTCCAATATTAATCGAAACCAATCCAATTTTTTTAATTAGTTATTCTAACACTTTTAGAACAACAATTGGGATTCATTTTTATGTTTGAGAAAAGAATTTCAAAATGAACTTACATAATAATTCGAAACTATTGATTTTGTAAAAAATATGCCCAATATTTGATATGGAAGAAAATATTTAAAGTTTAATGACAAAACAAATTCTGTATGAATTCCAAAAATTCTTCTTCATGTGTGTTTTTATACTTATATATAATGTCATGAAATTTAAACAAAAATCGAAGCGCCTGGAGCATTTAACATAAAGGCAATGAATTGTTATTAAAAATTGCATTTATACCCATGCCTCAGAAATAAAGAAATGTGTAGCAGTGATATTTTGTGTGTTGTCTTATATAGTCCCCTATTAATACTTGCAAAATTTCAAATTGATTAGTTACAAATGAAAAAAAATTATTTTGAAGGTCCCTGGTCGCGTTAAAGGCTGAAAGATGGTGACGCAAAGTTACTTTCTTCTTCTAATGTTGTATTCCACATTTAATATGATAACATGGCTGGCGTATTTTCTATAAATATGCGATATAAGAATCGCTACCCACAGAATGCAACGCTCTGCAGGGCAGACCGTTTGACCTAGAATTGCCAAATTTGGACCAAACATAATTGGTGGGAATGATCATCTCAGAGCTATTGTTTGAAATATTAATTACAATTTTAATAAATTAAAAGTTATTCGACATCTGGACGTTATTATTAAAAAGTATTCGAGAACTTGAAGTCGAATTTCCTAAATGCCCATATGTACATATTACTCAACAATTCAGGTTTAGATTATTACATTGTACAGACTATTTTTGCATTTGGTTATATATTAATAGATGCTTCAAAGTATTAGTGTTCATATTACTTTTTCGCCTACTAGATGCGTCAGTAGAACGACTTAATCTGCGCATGCGCAGTGGACATAGAGATTTTTAATCATAAAATGAACTTTTTAATTGATTGTCGAGAAACCTTTTCTGAAACCTTCCTCATGCTTCATAGTATTTGTGAACAAACTTTGAAGAAAATCTAGTCAGTAGTTTAAAATTCTATAGTGTACAAAAAATGGGGTTTCAGTTTCATTTATATAAATTATTATTGCAGTTTTATTTTTACATTATTATAATAATAAGTATGTTGTTTTAATATACCTATGTTAATGTATATTTAATATATCATACATTGTGATCCATATATCTCCCAAAGTACGTAAAACAAATCAAACTGGCGTTACTATTTACAAAGCTAGAACTAGGATTGTCTTTGATCCTTATAAAAAGTACATTTATGGAAAATATTTTCAAGAAATGGTATCTACTGGAAATGCTGTTACAAGTGTTTCTTTAGGAATGAAAAAATATTAAAAATTCTTGAAAATGAATGCTATTTTTGGTATTTATTTACTGAAACATTAGATAAATAAAAAATTATAACAAATAAAATACTTTCTTAAATACCCGTCAAATTTAAGTACAAATAAGTATTCAATACTATTTGTTCTAGAGTTACGAAACAGAAAGTTTCTAAGCGTATGAATATGAAACAACAGCCTATTTTCTACTTGGCTCTTGGTTTGTTGCAACTGTGGAAACTTGTTGATTTTCTGCGGGAATATCACCTCGATTGCCGCTTTCTGCGACATTCATCAGTCCTTTGTCTTGTGTCCGAAGCTCTCTAGGCTGGACGATTACTTCTGGTCCTTCTCTTCGTCTGGAGTCTTTTCCCCCGCTCTCATTCATTAGCTTTGTCATCTCATATTCCTTGTGTTCCTCTTTTTTCTTCTTAATCGGTTTTCTTCTGTTGAGAAAAATAGAATAACAATAAAGAATTGGAGGATAAATCTAAACTTATAAAAGGCAATGTTTGTGTGTGTGTGCGCGCGCGCGATGTCCAGACGAATCTATTGCACTGACAGTCATGAAATCTGGCACGCAGGTAGTCGCAAAGGTGACTCAATGCACCTCGAGGCCGGAATTTTAAAATTCAATCTAGAAAATTTTTTATTTAATGTTTTGTGTTGTTTTGGGTCACATTCGGAACGTTTACGGCTGTAGTATTTTTCTAATGATCGTTGAAAAACAATTAATGTACCTTCGAATAGAACAAACAATTTTCGTTCCAATGCAGTTTGTTTTGAGCTTCAAACATAATTTACTGAATTTTGAGAATTTTTTTAAAAATAGTCAGTTTTGCCATCGAAATTTTATTTTTGTTATTAAATTTGCTGCATCCAACGTTCTAATAACACAGTTATTATTTTCAATTTTTCCAGCTTATAACTGCAACGGTTTTGTCGGATTTAAAACAAGAATGGTTAAAATATCTTTTCCCGTTTTTTTAATTAATTTTTTCTGGTCAGTTTGAAAGATATTTTTCCTCAAACGAGCTTCCTCCCGCGACACTTCTCCGGGACGTTGCTGGCAATTTTGACTGGCTGACGGTGCACAGCGCAGGATGCGTCATAACCTTCAACTGAATGACTTCGTTTATTATTTTCGGCAGTGTCTTAACGTGTGTCGCATTTTTTACTTGCTGCATAATAATCATTTTCACGTTGCAATTTTTTAATATTGTTTCGGATTAATATACTATGTACTGTTTTTAAACAGTTGAAATATCATTTTATCGGGAAGAAAAATTAGAAGGAGAATGTTGTTTTATTTTCAGAACTTTTTCATGTCATTGTGGGCGGTTTTTTCATTTTGTTGCTTGCTATATAATAATCATTTTCACGTTGCAATTTTTTAATATCGTTTCGGATTAACATACTCTGTATTGTTTTTCTACAGTTAAAATATTGCTATCACGAAGAAAAATAAGCGGGTTAGGTTAGTTTAGACTAACGTCCCATTTTTGAAGCAACACGGGGGCTATTTAGGGACGAACTTCGTAATTTTGAACCGCGGTCAGATGACGGGGACGACACCTGGGAAGGCACCTCTCTCCAAAGTTCCGCACTACACCAACAGGAGGACATTTGGCCACTACTTAAGGTTTAGCGTGCAGCAGGCCCCATACATGGCGGATCTTCAGTGGAATCGGGTTTCGAACCTTCGACCCTCCGGTCAAGAGGTCGAGACGTTGCCACTAGGCCACCGCGGCCAAAAAAAAAAAAAAAAAGCGGGAAAATCAAATAATGTGTATCTTTTTTTTCAAAACCTTTTCATGTCATTGTGAGCGTTTTTTTCCTGTTTTTTTTCATTTTGTTGAATTCCTGATTTCACGGGCAACGTCATGCGCGTACTGCTAGTAATTATAGCCCAGTTAACGAAGGCCCAAAAGGGAAGAATAGAAAAGAAAATTGGTGTAGTTTTGAAATTTGGCACAGTTGTTGGTGGTTAGTGTCCTAAACTACATACTAAAAGTCCCCGCCGGTGGGGTGTGCGCGGGGGGTACGGTGTGTTTAAAGGGGCGTTTTCAGTTTTTCTTAATTATCTCGAAAAGTATGGGTTCTGTCAAAAATCACTCACTTACAAAATTAAACTACATGAAATTTCCTACCAAAAATGTCCTACTTTGTTTTTGTAGCATCAATAGGCTAGAAGATACAGGAGGATTTAAAAGTTAATATTTCTAAAATTCCTTATTGTAATGGTAAAATCGATTAAAAGTGCTGAATCAATAACCCTCATAATAACCTCATGCCTATATAATAATTACACAAGGGTAGTATTACATGTGTCGGAGAGTGGAGGGGGTAACAAACTCATTTGATGAACAATTATGCTTCCTTCCTCCCCTCACATCTGTTCCCCTTCACAAGTTTCCTTCTACTCGTAGTCCAGTCAACGAATTGTAAATTAAAAAAAAAAGTTGTAGTTTTGAAATTCGGAATTCGGCACAGTTGTTGGGGAGAGTGCCCTAAACAACAAACTAAAAATCCCCGTCGGTGGAGGGTGCTCAGGGGGATTGGAAAGGGGGATTTCTCAGTTTTTCTTAAATATCTCGAACACTATGGATCCTAGCGAAAAAAAGCTTATGTAAAAAATTAAACTAAATTAAATTTTCTATAAAAATAGGCCTACACATTGTTCTTAGGATGAATATTTTAGAATATTATAGCAGTTTGAAAACGTACATAATTACAACAAGTGGATGAAAATGTTAGTTTTATTTTTATGAAAGAATGTTTATATTTCAAAATAGCGGCTATCTATTACAATATATCTATAAATTATTATATCTTATACATAAAAATATGCATAACCCATTTTTACACTTGCTCGTAATTAAATTTCACCATGTTTTTCTAGTATATGATCAAGTTCGAGTGCATTCTCTTCTTCTAGAGATACATCTTTGGTACAGATACCATTAAAGGTGCCAAAACAGAAACACGTTGCTAAACGTGTGATGCTCCGTCGTTCCTTTGGTTGGTGGAATTGAGGAAAGATCAGCTCTGATCTTGGTTAATGATTTGAGAAATGCTGCATATCTACGGTTATTCAAATTATGTTCATCAGAACGGCTTTGTACTAGGAACATCTCCTTACCGGCTTGTGAGATATCATCTGGTGTTGATGAGGGGTTATAAAAGATATCAGCAATGCTTTTATCTGGTTTAGTTTGATTTTGGAACAATGTAATTATAGTGCTTTGCTTTTTCTATAAATATCTGGTGTAATATCGCAGTCACGGAATGCATGGAGAAGGAGGATGGTTTGGGCAAAAGAAAGTTCTTTCTGAAGTTTTCTAGTAAAAAATAATTTACCTTCTACTTTTCCCTTGCCAGGCTTCATAAAATAAATGTTACTTTCTGGTGGTGCCAAAGCAGTCAGTAACACGACTAGGTCTACGGCTTTCCCTTGGGATGAGAAGTTGCTTTCTCTAACCCAGATCTCACAATATAAGTACCAGCATCCCCTGTAGCGATTCTCGTTTCAGATCCTTTAGCAGCCATTTTCTGTGTTAGTAATTGAACATGCCTGGTCTTATTTCTTTAATGACAAGAAAATTTTTCTGTCGAACTGTGACAGACTGGTTGCGAGCTTTTAATTTTAACTCAGCATAGATATGTAGATTTAGATCTACTGTCTAAATACACTCATTTGGAGCGTTAACAGAACCAAAAGACTGAGTAAAGGGATCGAGTGGAGAAGAACGGACGTGAGGGGAGGAAGGGAACACGACTGTTCATCAAATAGGTTTGTCGTCCCCCGTCCTGATACTGCCACTACTCTGGACACGTAAAATACTACCCTCGTATAATTATTGTATATGCATGGAGTCGTTCTGAGTGTTGTTGCTTCAACACTTTTAATTGATTTTACTTTTACAATAAAGAATTTTTGAAATATTCACTTTTAAATCCCCTATATCTTCTAAAATTTCATTCTGCAAAACATTTAGGACTAATTTTGCAGGAAATTTAATTTATTTTAACTTTATTATTATTATTATTTAGCTATGATCCATAGTTTTCGAGATATTTTTAAAAACTGAGAAATCCCCCTGTACCTCCTGAGCACCCTCCACCAGCGGGGACGTTTAGTAAGTTGTTTAGGGCACTCTCCCCAATAACTGTGCATAATTCCGAATTTCAAAACTAAAACTTTTTTTTTAAATTTACAATTCGTTGACTGGACTACGAGTAGAAGGAAACTTGTGAACGCGAACAGATGTGAGGGGAAGAAGGGAGCATAATTGTTCATCAAATGAGTTTGTTACCCCCTCTCCGACACATGCAACACTGTCCTTGTATAATTATTATATAAGCTTGAGGTTGTTATGAGGGTTGTTGATTCAGCACTTTTAATCGATTTTACCATTACAATGTATCTGTACCTGTATCTTCTAAACTATTGATGCTACAGAAACAAAGTAGGACTTTTTTTGTAGGACATTTTATGTAGTTTACTTTTGTAATTGTGTGTCTTTTGACAGAACCCATAGTTTTCGATACATTTAAGAAAAACTGAAAACACCCCTTTAAACCACCCTGCGCCCCCCCCCCACCGGCGGGGACTTTTAGTATGTTGTTTAAGACACTACCCCTAACAACTGTGCCAAATTTCAAAACTACACCATTTTCTTTTTCTATATTTCCTCCGTTGACTGGACTATTAATAAATCCAATACATTTGTAAAATGAAGAGCAGTGACGCCACACGAAAGGCAGTATAGTTAAGGTGCTTAATCAAGCAAATTTCATAAAGTGACGTCATAAAGGGCTGTCGGTGATTATAGTTGAAAGTATAAAACTCCACAGTCCACGGTATCACGAACCTACAGTGGGTTGCAATATAACGTAGACACTTTAAAATTTGCATAATTTTTCGAATATCTCCCGAAAATCTGCATGGATTTTCTTAGAATTTTGAATTTGTAAAGATTAGGCTTGAACTCACATTTTACAGTGAATATTCGATCATGAGAGTCGCGATATTTAAGGGATAGACCTGAAAGTGACGAAACAAAAAAGTCTCGATTCATCCCGTTTCAAAGAAAGCTGATAACGAGATGAAACTTTTATCAATGGTTATGTTTGATGCGCACAATATTTACATGCATTTTCGAAAGCATAGAATAAATATTCGGTCAAATATGAAGATTTCTTAAAAAATCCCAAATTCTTCCACATGTGTTTTGCTTATAACTTGCAGAGTTTTAAACCAAATTGTATGAAACTTACAGAATACGTGGTAATACGTTAGAGAAGCATTGGATTAAAAGGCGAAGTAAATATCTTGAATGTTAAATGAAATATGAGTATTTTAGTAAATTATTTTTAATGCGCATATGCGAAACGTAGCGTAATTTTACTTTCATGACTTAAGAGTCAGATGTATAAGGCAACTTATATAAAAAATTCAGTTTAATACCATTAATATTCAGAAAGATATCGGCATTGCAACTTGGTGAATTTCGGTACATCTTAAGAAAAGCTAAATGATGAGGGTTCTTGAACAAACTGATATTTTTTAAACTTGAATCTTCGAATTGTTGAAATTGAATTTTATGAAAAATGAATATCCTGAATACTCATGCATACTTATAAATAAATACATAATTTTAATTACAGTCCGAAGATTACAAATCGAAGATTCAAGTTTTAAAAATATTAGTTTGTGCAAGAACCCTCATCATTTAGCTTCTCTTAGAGTGTACTGAAATTTACCAAGTTGCAATGCCAATATCTATCTGAATAATGATGGTATTGAACTGAAATTTTTATATAAGTTTTCCTATATGTCTAGCTCTTAAGTCATGAAAGTAAAATTACGCCACATTTTGCAACATGCGCAGTAAAAAATTATTTACTAAAAATACTCATATCTCCTATATTACTCAAAGTATTTATTTTAAATTTAAATACAATGATTCTCTAAGATATTGTAACGTATTCTGTAAGTTTCATATAATTTGGTTTGAAACTCTGCAAGTTATAAGCAAAAAACATGCTGAAAAATTTGCGATTTTTTAAAGAAACCTTTATATTTTCCCGAATATTTGAGCTATGTTTACGAAAATACATGTAAATATTATGCACATCGAATATAACCGTTGATTAAAGTTTCATCTCGTTATCAGCTTCTTTTGAAACGGGATGAATCGAGATTTTTTTGTCTCATCACTTTCAGGTCTATCCCTTATGTATCGCGACTCTCGTGATCGAATCTTCACTGTAAAATGTGAGTTCAAGCCTGATCTTTACATGTTCGAAATTCTAAGAAAATCCCGGCAGATTTTCGGGACATATTCGAAAAATTATGCAAACTTTAAAGTGTCCTCATCATATTGGCAACACAATGTAATACTCCATTAGCTCAAAATCGGTTTAAATCACCAAGTGGCAAAGAAGAGAGTAAAGACAAAGTAATAATAAGGACGCAGCTAAAAATTAAACAACCCCAACAGATTAACAATAAAGATCATTTAAAAATAACTCTACATCAATGCATCACGCATGCTGGAAGCATTCAGAAGAAGAGAGTTAACACTTGCAGGACACCTTTTAATACCAAACTACAAGACGCTGCCTCTTCATCCATTGGTTAGAGCAGTAACGAACGTCACGCGAAGGACGGTGTGGTTGCTCAAGCAAATTTCATAACGTGACGTAACCAATGTCGATGACACAGTAACAAAATAAATTAGGTCATATTTATTCACAAGGGTTTGAAATTTTATTAGTGGTAACTTAGTTGTATGCATGACATGAAACAGAATCAGCTTATTTAGCTTATATAATACGTCAGTACTAATCCTAACTACCTCCCAGTAAATGGGATAACGTTTAGTCGGAGGTCTAAAGTTGTGAGGAAACTATGTTTCTGAAACGAGAATAGATTTTAAAGCGCTAAACCTCTCCATACGAAGCATCAACATAACTGGTATTACTTCAAGTGTTTTACGGTTTCCGTATCGTCGCCAATATAATAATCGCACATAGTAACAGTCCTGACTATATCGAAGAACTCGAAACGTTTCAAGCAAGTGTCTATGATGTTTCAGATGTAATTATAAGCTTGCGTATAATTATAAAGTTATTCGTTAAGGGCCTTACACCGATTCGGGTAGGTTGCATCGGTGTGGATGCATCTATCAAATTTCCAGCTCATATAATAACTAACTGATGTAGAAGCCGTAAGCCCTCCGCTAAATTCATGAACTATAAATGTTCTTCAATTTTACCGGTTAACCCTTACTCTGACGCTGGATTGATAGAAAGTTATGCCTTGGCTATTCCAATTTACAGTTTTGTCTTTTGAGTTGGTGCCAAAAATTTGAAATGATTCTAGAATTAATTGTTAACCACGAATTAAGAGAATGAATTCCAGGTTTATACATTAACATTTCAAATTTGCAATTACAACTCGGAATATTTTAACAGTCAATTTTACAATAGGAAATTTTTTTCACATATTTTAATATTTTTCAAGTTAAGAATTAACAATTGATTTTTCTACCTGGAGGCAGCTTCCGAAAGTGTTTCGGGTACTGTAACATCCCGAGTTTCAGGCAGTAGAAGCACCAGTAATCCTGACAGCAAAGCAAGGACTCCAAAAAGAATGTGAGGTACAACAGGGTTAGTGGCGTGACCCTAGAAACAAAACATTCTAAGATTAAAATTATGCTCCATTTCAGTGCTTCCATATCCAGACAACCTGCCAACTCTCCGGCTTTTTAGAATTTAAAAAAAATTGGGACAAATAAATAGTATTAAAAAAAGTAGTGAATTAGCGGCGAAAGAAAAATCCAGTGCTGCTGTGACCACATTCTGTTCAAATTTCGAATGTGTGACGTCAATCCGCTACGGATTCTTCATTGGCTATTTCCCAAGACATCATGTCCATGCTGTTGACTAGTGACTATCGCCATGGGTTTTCGGCGCATGCGCTGCTTTGACTGTTCAGCGTGCTAGGGAGGAAACAGGGAGAATTTGTTTATCTCTTTTGCCGATATTGTCGTGTCGCGTTAGGGTTATCGCCGAAACAGTTTTTTATTTTTTGTGCGTGCATTTCTTTTTCCACCAATCCAGATCTGATGTTATCAAAAGAATATAAAAATAAATAACAGACTGTATATACCAAGGCCTATTCCGAGGAATATTCTTTTACTATCGCGTCGAAAAATATAAATCTTATGCATTTTGTACCATTTCCACGTGTGATTTTTCAATTGTATCAGGAGGCAAGTATGACATTTGTAAGCATATCGCACGGCAAAAAAATTAGGGTAATGCTCGGATATTAGGCACGAATAAAAATAGATTTTGTAAATAAACAAATTTATTATGGTGTTATTCAGGCAGAATCATTATTTACAGCATTTATTGTGGAGCACAAACTTCCAATTGCATGTGCTGATCATGCTGGACCGATGTTCCGGAAAATGTTTCCGGACAGCGAGACCGCAAAAAAAGTATGTCTGTGCACGTTCAAAAACCTCAGCAATCATTGCAGAAATGGGAAAAACCAAGAAAAAAGGTTTTATTTCTACATTAAAGAAGGTGCCATTTTCCATTGCTACTGATGGTAGCAATAAAGGTGATTTTAAATTATATCCACTGGTGTTGACATTCCACAATGAAGAAACTCAAAAAATTGAATCAAGTTTGTTATCAACTTCTGCATTAAAAGATGACAGCACAGGAGTTAATATTGCCAATCTGATATTAAACGAATTGAAGTCTAACAGTATTCCATTAGAAAACTCTTTGGCATTAAGTGCAGATAATGCACCAGTGATGATAAGAAAAAAGTTTGGTGTTGCAGGCATTTTATCAAATGAAATTAAGCATTTAGTTGTCCATGTCACCTAATCAATTTAGCAGATGAGAAGGGTGCATCCTGTCTCTCTACAAATATTGAAGACTTTCTCATTGATATATATTTTTATCGAGAGAAAAGCTCTAAACGATGAGAAAAATTAAAAATGTTTTAATCCATGCGTGAAGCTGAAAGTAGAAAAATTTTAAAGCATGTGTGCACATATTGGCTTTCTTTAAGTCGTTGTTTAGCAAGACTAGTTGAGCAATGGGATCCATTGACATCCTTTTTGAATGCAGAATTCACAATAAAGGCAGTAGCAGCAGCAGCGCTAGTGGATTGAGGGACTATAAAATCCCCAAACTAAATCAGTCCTGTTTAAGCTCACCTAGGTCTGAAGTTGGGAAGGAAAAAAGTTCATACCAAGGGAAAAACATGTTCAAGTGAAAGGAATTCAAATACAATTGCATCATCTGCGTCTGAAGTTTAGAAAAAAAAATATAGTATCCAAAGAGAAAACCTGCTATTCAAATGAATGAAATACAGATTCATTTGCTTCATTTGAATCAAAGGTATCAAAATTTAAAAAAAATTATAACATGTAAGGAATCCAAAGTCAGGAAGTCGTGGGATTAGCTCACGTTAAGAAAGATTCTTTTTATTTATTTCATCATATTTTAATAAAGAAGTGTGTTTTCCTTCTTAAACAACCTGCCTTTGTTCGAAATTCCAAATACCAAACTGCACTCAACTACACCCCACATTTATATCTTACGTAAAGTGTTTCTGGACATGCTAAAAACAGTTTTTTTCAAAGTTTCTTTTGCCATCCATTGTTAAATCAGCTAACAATTTACTTGACATCAATTATAAAGAAAAAGCTAATCAAAAGAGTGATTCTGATTTAGTGATTGGTTATTCTGCTTCTAAAATCGTTGAAATTTTGAAGCCTGATGAAAAAGACGTCTTTTTATCCACAATTAAACTCTATTTCACAAATGTATGTGATTATATGAAATATGAATTTCCCTTTGAAAGTGAAATCCTTTTGAATGCTAAAGTTGTTGTTATTAATTGAATTGTGGATGCTTCATTTGCCAGCTTAAAACCTTTTGTTGACAAATTTTCTTGTCTTTTAATCTTACAACAGACGAACTTTGACATAGCTATTGATTCCTTACCGAATGATTTTTATGCATTTCAGATGGGTGATTTACCAGATGAAATAAAAGAAGAAAACAATATAGATATATACAATGGGCAAAAGTTGGAAAATTAATGGGTCCTGATGAAAAATTAAAATAAGAAATTTTATCAAAAGTTATAATTGAAATTTTGACCATCCCACATAACAATGCAGAGAGTGAGCGGATTTTTTAGCTTAATTACTAAGACGCACACAAAATTTAGATCCTCACTTTCAAATCAGACTTTGGGAAATTCGTTGACTGTGAAGTCAAGAATGCAAGAGCATTGTTTTAAAAGAGAATTTGTTGTTCAATTTTTAAAGAGGGCAAAATCTGCAACAACTTCCTCTTTAAAGGAGTAAAAGTACATTATCATGTAATTTGTAAATAGGACTTATTTATAAGTAGAACTCAACTGTAAATATATCAAATGTAAATATGAAAAAACTAAAATCAAGAAATATATATGAAGATATGCAAATCCATAAATTAAAGCTCTAAAGTACAAAAAAATATATAGGTAAATCAATAAATTATATTGGTGATATTGTCTACATATAAAATATGTATAGAAGAGTGAGGGCTAAAAAAAGTGTATTTTAAAAAACTCAGATTATTTTAAAAACCCAATACATTTAATTTATTTTGAAAAAATAAAATGTTGAGAAAAATATAGCCAAAATAAAAGATTGTTTCGTTAGGCCCCCTCCACCTTATTTGTACATGAATTAAATAAAGTAAATGTTGGCCTTGCTGCGAAATTGGGATCTTATATGTATAATTGAAAATGTCTCCCTCTTTATCAAATCTGAAGGTTGGTAGGTCTGTATATCTAAATCACCCTTTAGATTGCAGCTGAGAGAACTCTCAAGATATCTTTTCAGCCAAGAATTCTGTGACGAAAGTGGAGAGGGATATCAGCATTTTCAAGTGTTTGGAAGTAAAGATATGTTTGTGCGTTTGGTAAAACCCATGATGACCTATTCATACTTCCATATCATAATATCGTGTTTCACACAGGTAACGATATAATAGATAATAAGAGTAAAATTGTCTTCTGGCTAATTAAGGTATCTGCATGTGCCCCTGTATATGTCACTTATAAATTATGTTGTTTTATAAATGTGTCAACTAGTTAAAAATATTTCTAAGATTCCAAAAGTCTATCTAAAACATCCCAAAACGGTAATATTGAATTGTATAAAAAATGAATAATCATGCATACTTATAAATTAAATAAAAAATTTTAATTGCAGTTCGACGATTACTATTCGAAGATTAAACTTAAAAACATATCAATTTGTGGAAAAAAACATTCATCATTTAGCTTCGCTTAGAGAACAAAAGCAATTTAGCGCTTGCATTGCAAAATCTTTCTGAATCTTAACGGTAACTAACAGGGATTATTATATAAGCTGCCCTATATATCTGCCTTCCACATTATAAAGAAAAATTACACTACGATTTGTAAATGAACAGTAAAATATTATGTAATTCAAACGCTTGTATTTTCTCTAACATATTCAAAATATTTGCTTCAAATTTTAACACAATGCTTTGCTAACGTATTGTCACGTATTCTGTAAGTTTCCTACAATTTGTTTGAAAACTCTGCAAGTTATAAGCAAAACACGTGAGGAAAAATTTGGGATTCTTTTCCCTTGTCGTCTTCATATCTTT
>BGPR01002481.1:110135-126466 GCA_013235015.1 Araneus ventricosus | reverse complement strand
CTCATTGTGAAATAATGACTTAAGTCTCTGATTATAGCTTGTGAAAACATAGTATGTAATACTTGAGTAGGGGTGCTCGAAAATAAAAAGACTAATCAAGGGGCATGGGAAAAACAAAAGGTTGGGTTTAGTTTAGTTATATTAATGTTCAGTTGCTGAAAGGAATAGTTGGGAAGGAGTGATCTGACAGTAGGAGAACTCATTGTGAAATAATGACTTAAGCCTCTGATTATAGCTTGTGAAAACATAGTATGTAATACTTGAGTGGGGGTGCTCGAAAATAAAAAGACTAATCAAGGGGCATGGGAAAAACAAAAGGTTGGATTTAGTTTAGTTATATTAATGTTCCGTTGCTCAAAGGAATGGTTGGTAAGGAGTGATTTGACAGTAGGAGTACTCATTGTGAAATAATGACTTAAGTCTCTGATTATAGCTTGTGAAAACATAGTATGTAATACTTGAGTAGGGGTACTAGAAAATAAAAAGACTAATCAAGGGGCATGGGAAAAACAAAAGGTTGGATTTAGTTTAATTATATTAATGTTCCGTTGCTCAAAGGAATGGTTGGTAAGGAGTGATTTGACAGTAGGAAAAAAGTCTGTTCATTGTGAAATAATGACTTAAGCCTCTGCTTATAGCTTGTGAAAACATAGTATGTAATACTTGAGTAGGGGTACTAGAAAATAAAAAGACTAATCAAGCGGCATGGGAAAAACAAAAGGTCGGGTTTAGTTTAGTTATATTAATGTCCCGTTTTGAAGCAACAAGAGGGCTATTTTAGAACGGACCTCGTCATTTTGAAACCGCTGTCAGATAACGAGGACTGCACCTGAGCTGGCATCCAACCTCTCCAAGCTTAACAATCACACCAGCGGGACGACGTTTGATCTCCTGCGTAATGGGCATAAGACTCTTAAACCTCGAAAAAATGGTGTAAAACTGTCAAATTCGATACATTATATCTCTGAAACAATGCTATTCACAAATTCACTTTTTTTCTAGAAAAAAATATGTTCTTTATCGTATAGTACACAAACTTTTAAACCTTCATGTTGGTACGTATTTATTTGAGAGAGTAATAAATATGGGTATAATTTTTGGAGAAAAAATGAGGTAGTCACCTTGCGTGCATGATTACGGATAAAATATTTATCTAAACACAATATTTTGGGTGTCTATGTAGTCCAAACAGACTTTTTAAGATGCTGAACCGCAATTTATTAACATTAAAATTAGTTTCTATTTTATATACCAATTTAAAATAAAAATGTTAAAAATAGTTTAAATATCAACTTTTATATCCCTCCTTCCAAAAAAAGTTCTTTTGAAAAATATGTACAAATATATGGTCCATTTTGTATAAAAAATCAAAATACATATTCGGTAAAAATTTTATGTAAAAATATTCAATAGTTTTTGAGATATGGTGCGCGCAATGCCAAAAAAAAAACATATTTTGAGACATAGCATTTTAAAGATATGGCCACATTCAATGTTTACGTTGAAGTGCTGATACATTTTCCTTCATTACTTTCATATTTATGGGAATTTTTTAACGCGGATTGTGTCAAAGTTTTCAGAAAAGACAGGGAAATAATATATATCTTTTTCACAAAATCTAAAATTTTGGAGGTTTAACAGTCGTATATCCCCTAACATGCAGCAGGCTCAGATACACAGCAGATCTTCAGTGGAATCGGGAACCGTCCGCCCGCGAAGACGAGACTTACCACTATGTCACCGCGGCTTTAAACAAAAAGATGGAAACTGCGGGCTAATATCAATTACTAGAAACAGATCTCACCTAAATGAGAAGTTCAGCCTACCTGATGGTAACGGATAGGTAAGAAGGCAGGCTAGTCCTCCTATGCCTGTTGTAATGACCATCGGTATTTTTCTACCCTTTGAATAGATGGCAAACATGGTGAGAAAGTAGGCTGGAAACTCTACGGCACCAGACAAAGCGAAGTTCACGAAGGGATCCCCTGCCAGCTCGTTGGTATTATAGGACAATCCGTAGTAGACAAAAAGACCTGAAAACCTGTAGTGAATATAATTGATGATTCATAGTCTAATTCTTCATTACTAGTAGTTCTGTGAACATTAGACTTCGCGTGAAAAACAAAGCAAAATTTCCCCTGACCCAAGATCTGCTCTTAATCGCAATTTTTAAATGTTTAGCCATTTCTTGAACTGCGAATTACTTACAAACTTCTATGCTGCTATCCGTTTTCACAAATTACAACTAAATGTCTGCTTTTATCAGTATTAGCAAAATTTAAATTAAATGCCTTATTACTATCGGTATTTTCGGAGGCATTATGAAAGCAGTCCCTTTGAGCAAGAGTCATTGAAAAAAGTCGAACAGGATATAAAACGGAGCCATTAGAACTTCCACCATCTTGAAACAAAATCTAAAAATAAAAATCCTTAAACATACGTCGTTTTCAATAACTTCAAGGAGCATTTGTTCCAAATTTTAAGAAAATCGAACGCCGCATTTGGTCGTGACTGCGTAACAAACGATTTACAGACAAACAGACGAAATACCGAAAGGGGTAGAGTTAAAACAGGATCTCGCTTCGTTCAGTCAGAAATTTCTTACAATGTCAGTAGCTTCTACAGTGGTGTAGACCGGGGCTAGTTGGCCCGTTTTTTATCCTAAGAATATTTAAGAAGAAAAAAAAGGAATTTAAAATTTTTAAGCTGACACTATTAATTTACCTTCAGAAAGAATTCGCCATAGTAAAATTTGAATATATTAACTATCTGTATTAATTTAAAACCTCAAACTGACACCAATTAGCTTGGGCCAACTTGCCCCGAATGCGGAGGAAGTTGACCCACTGTTAGTATAAAGCGACTATCACAAAACATTCTTCCATATTATTATATTTTATTAAAATAAGTAACATAGTTGTGTTTTCAGTCACATTATGTGTATTATATACAAATTTGGTGCATTTTTACTCAATAGAAACTGAGATACAGCTTTTATGGTAATCGTCTATTAGTATTGTATAATTATAATCAAAATTGAGACCGCGTGGCTTTTTATAATAAGTTTCTTGCATAATAAATCTGGTGCAATTTCATCTTACATATTCAGCTTGAGCCATAAAACCAAAACACACTCACTCACACACACACTACATACTATTTCTATCACGCACATCCTGAAAAACCATGCGACGTGCCCCATGCCATCCAATGTGCCCCATGCGAAATGGGCCTACTAGACCCATATCGCCTTTTTTGTTTCTTATGAGTGTAGGGATTTATTGTGAAAGAATTTCGATAATCAAATAAACTCTAAAGTAATAATGAAGAATTATCTTTCTGTGTATATTATTTGTAAAAATGGAAATTTTAATTTATAAACATACAAAAAAAAACGCTTATTTATAAGTGACGAAATTTACTCAGCTTAGTAAAAATTAGAAAAGTCTAGCTGGTTCTTTAATGAACGCTACTTCTTCAATGACTCTAATGTGGAAGAAGGAAGAGGGGATAATACAAAAATGTCAGGAATGACAGAATTAAATACCGGAAAGTTTTTAAAATATCGCGACTGGGCAAAGACGTCCCTTTGGCCAAGTAGCTCCGGTCTATCCTAAGTGTAATGGTTGCAGGAATAGGGGCATGGCGCGGCGTTCTGTCAGTCGCTGCATTACATTGAATTATGTTATGAAACTGAAGCTTTTTTAGTTACATTGTTAATTATTAGATGAAAAGACAAGCAGTTTACCAGGTGAAGTAAATGATGAGGGTCATCTGCCACAATCCAGGAGTACGGAAGAGATCTAAGATGGTACCACTTTCAGACTTTGATTCATGAACCTACAAAAGAAGTCAACGTTCTTTCAAGTATTATCTCATTTGTTAAAGAAAATGACACTTTTCTTGCATAAGTGAGTTTCAAAAGGCATTTGAGAACGGAAGATTTCTTATTATATCTCTTACAGCATTAAATTAAAGTTTTTCTCAGTAAATAAGAGATACAGATAGTTTCCCATCCATATATCATGAATTATTGCTTTTTTAAAAATCTGAACCAGCGGGAGTGGTCTCTCCAAAACATTCTCGTATATTCCTAACACATGTGGAGAAAAAATAAGCTAAAGGGCAGTAAAACGAACAAGCGTCCCTAACGCAGTGGTGAAAAAAAGATAGGGAATCGGAAGATTGAAGGCGAAAAGCGTGGGTAGAAGCGGAAAGTGAATCGCGCAATTACGCAATAACGGCCTCGCGTCATTGTGCGATGAGAAAAGACAAATAGGCGATTTGAACAATTTTTTTTCGGCCGATTGAAACGAAAATTGGGCTCGGACCTACAAATTAATGTTAGCAGACTTCAAACCAATTTTTATTTATCAAAGCCGTAGGGTTTACGAGTTATAATTTTTAGAAGTGTGCGATTATACAGACTGACAGACAGTCAACCCTTTGAGGGATTTGGCCCACAATTTGACACGGATCTAAATTCCCGATGATAAATCTGTGTACCAAATTTTATCCATATAGCTATTCAAGTTTTTGAATTATAGTGTTTACATGAACGCGGACAGAATCCATATATTATGAATTATTTCTTTTATTAATCTGAAACAGAAGTCCTACCATATCGAGCAAACTAATTGGGACAAAGTGAACAGTCACTCAAAACTATACCTTTATATCATTCAAATTCATCATTTTCAAAAACTGTTCCTTTATATCATTATATGCTTTTATATACACAGAATAATACCTGTATGAGTGCGAAGTACTCCCTCAATCGACAGAAATTGCCTCTGAATTTATTTTGCATTGACTCCACTAATTTATGCACATGTTTCTGATACATCATCATGGAACCATACTTTTATAGTATTCTTTATCATGCGTCCTTTGATTGTAGGGTCAAACATCTCATCGAAATAAGTTTTCTGTTGGATTTAATTCTGATGAATTTCCAATCCAAAAAATCACATTAATTTTATTTCCCAGGTTGAAAGTCTTGACCAGTTTTGAATTTTGACATGGGTCAAGTGATGCTAAAATGTCCCATCAAAAGTTTGCAAGAATGGAAGTACTTTGAGTTAAGCCAGTTTCTGACATCAATTCGCAATCATATTACAATTCTGAGAAAAAATTAGCTTGTCCTAATTAATTTGCATAGTATAGTATAGAAGTTGTCCGGCGAAAATCTCTCTCTTCAAATCTTTACTTCACCGATAAACAATGGGTATTTAACTGTTTTTGGTGATCTCAAGAAAACTATTCATTAATATATTTTTAATTGGGTTAATTGTAAAAAAATGTTTGATTTACTTTGAACTGCATTAGAGAGGACCGTAAAAATGTGCGCAAAACTGTTGTGGGTGACTTTATGAAACGCCATTCACTGACATATTCATAACGTTTTGGATCATATGTTTCGAGCTACTTTTGAGATTCCTTTGAAATGGCTGTAGGATTTAGTGGGCACTTCAATGAACATGTTTTTCAAGAACGAAATGTGTATTATCCGTTATACCGCCATGAATAAATCTTTATTTTCCCCGTAATGGAGACATTTTAAACTAACTTTATTTGTTTATTATATTTTGCAGGTTATAAATTCCCATAATCTCTTTCATAATATTTCCAAATTTAGTATCTTTTAGTTCAGTAGTTTTCTTTGCATTGAGATTTCAAAACAAATAATCAATTATGAACACCTGATATATCTCTTGGATAATATCTCTATCTGCTGAGTAAAACTGCTTTCAATGGCTTGATAAAAAAAAAAAAACTTGAATAAAATAATCACTACACTTTTGTGACCAAAACGTATCGGGATTATTTAATTTAAAGCACATAATGCTGAAAAATGTTTCCAAACTTCTAAAAAAATATTTCTACGATTTAAATGACGATTGTAATTGAGAAAAAAAATATACATTCATTCTTCTTTCGCAGTGCAATTTCTGCTACAAAAATATTTAAAATGTTTCAAAAAGGCTTTAAAGACAACTGTTTAAAAACAACACTATTTGAGTGGAATAGAATGTTTAAAGTGGACGAGAATCGATCGTTGATGAATCATATTCTGATAGATCATTCACTTCGCCTAGTCATCAACATAACGATCACACCAGAAAATTGGTGTTTAGTTGTCGTCATTTAACAATTAGAGATTTTATTGAACAAGTTCCTATATCCAAAAGTTCATGAATTGTGGGGAGATAACTCTGGCTTTTCCACCACGATAATGCGATTTCTCAAATAGCTATTATTATTCGCAAATTTTTGACATAAAGGTGAACAAATACGTCCCTAGAACTTCCGTATTCATCTTATATGGCAAGGTGAGATTTTTTTTAACGTAGGACTACGTTCCTCCCATTGGGGGCTCAGGAAAGAATTTGATTCACACGCCAAAACGCCACACAAAAACGTTGTATGGGAAATCCTCTATATGGCGGTAACTACATATGTTAAAAACATAACTAATGTCTCATTTTGGAGAAAAAGGGTAACAGTAGATGCTACAAAAAAAAATTGGAAAATTGGAAAATTTCGAGAAACAAAAGAGACCCGCGAATAAAGTAGTCCAACGCCTTTAACATCAGTGGCTGAAAAAGACAACCTTCCGTAATTTTTTTCTAATTTCCTCAGCTAAAGCTGTCTCTTCATAGTCGCCGTTTTATGTCGATTGATGCAATAAAGGAAAATTCGCTACGAATACTAAAGGGGTTTCGCGAGAACTAATTTAAGGCATGTTTTGAGGATTGGAGAAAATGTTAGCAGAAGTTTTAGAAGATTATTTTGAAGGAGGTGTAATAAACATATTGACAAATAAAATGTGTTAGCTTTTGTTTTATGACAGAATTTTCGATACTTTTTGATCACAGCAATAGATAGTTGGAAAAATCCATCACATATTTAAGGGCACATACGACTGGTAAACCTCGTAAATTTTCGATTTTATGAAAAAAATATAAATTATTCCCCTATCTTTTCTGAACAATTTAAAACAATACGAGTTAAAAAAGTCCCCATAATTATGAAAGTTATGAAGGAAAATATATCAGCTACTCAACGTAAACATCGAATATGGCCATATCTTTAAAGCGCTATATCTCAAAATGTGTTTTTTTATATTGCGCGCACGATATCTCAAGAATTATTGAATATTTTAACATAAAAATTTTACTGTATATGTATTGTGCTATGTTCTACAAATTGAACCACATTTTCTATATATTTTCTCCAAAGAAGGTTTTTTTGCGGGGGGGTGAGAAAAGTTGAAATTTTAACAATTTTAGCATTTTTATTTTAAATTGGTATATAAAATAGAAATTAAATTTAAATGCTAATAAATTGAAGTTCAGTTTCTTAAAGAGACTGTTTGGAATACTTAGATACCCAAAATATTGTGTTTAGACAAATATTTTATCCGTAATCATGCGCTGAAAGGTGACTCATTTTCCTTCAAAAATTATACTCATATTTATTACTCTCTCAAAAAAATACATACCAATATAAAAAAAATGTTTGAAAATGTGCCTATTGTAGTTCGTGAATTGCATTGTTTCAGAGATATAATCCATCGAAGATGACAGTTTCCCCCTATTTTTTCGAGGTTTAAGAATCATATGTCTCTTTAAGGCATCTGAATAGTAATGAATTCGAAGCTTTTGCATTTACGTGCGATATTTCCTCCTCATTTCTTTGAAGAATATTTTTAAGCCAAAGATATATATTTTTTATTTTTGGATTATCTGGCAATTTCTGGATTTTTTTTGCAATTTTCAACTCACTGTAAGATTTCCTTGTTGTTGAAAAGACTAATGTTCGTATAATTTTAAAAAATAAATCCTGTATTTCTTGTGAAGTCATGATGAGTACGAAAAAAAGATTTGTAATTTTGTCTTTTTAAGTACCTAATATAAGACATACATTGAGAGATGGAGATCTGCTGTCAGACTCAGATTTTTCGATTTATTACTAACGAATGCTTTAACAAGTTTAAAGTTGATGTATTTCCTTTTTCAAACATGGCAATGTTTTCTGGCTGGCATGCCTTTTGTAAATTGTAATGTAAAAATTGTTAACTACAGAATAAAAATTAAGCCTAAAAACATTCAATGTTCTTTTTATAAGTTTAATCTTTCCAAACGAAGGATTGTCATTACCTTTCTGGTTTCCATCATCATTTTTAATCTGGCATCAATATTTGATAGATAATTTCCATTTGTCTTAGTAGCTTTTGTCACTATCTTCTCAGCTTCCTTGATCCTTCCTTGTGATATCAACCAGCGGGGAGACTCTGGAATGAGCCTATGAAAATATCAATTAGCATTAACCGATATACCTCTTTTTTTCCTTCTATGAAATGGCTAAAAATATCCAAAAGTAATGGTTTTTAATTACAGAACTACTCAGTCTATACTTATAAAAGTCAATGTTTGCGTGTGTGTGTGTGGGTGCGATGTCCAGACGAAACTACCGCACTTACAGCCATGAAATTTGGCACACAGGTAATCGTAATGGTGACTCAATGCACCTCGAAGCCGTAATTTTAAAATTTAATATAGAAATTTTTTTATTTAATGTTTTGTGTTGTTTTTGGTCATTTTTGGCACGTTTACGGCTGTAGTATCTTTTCTAATGATCGTTGAAAAACAATCAATGCACCATCGAATAGAACAAACAATGTTCGTTCTAATGAAGTTTGTTTTGAATTTTTAACGCAATTTACTGAATTCTGGGAAATTTTTAAATAATAGTCACTTTTATGGTAATTTTTGATAAGGACTTTTTCAAACTCTCGCATCTGACGTTCTAACAACTCTATAATTTTCAATTTTTTTCAGCTTATAACTCGAACGTTTCTGTCGGATTTAAAATAAGAACAGTTAAAATACCTTTCTACGTTTCTTTTTAAATTAATTATTCCTTGATCAGTTCAAACAGTTTTTTTGCTAGCCAGCTTTCTCAGCGATACATTCTCCGGAACGAGTTAACTTTCCCACAATGCATTGTTACAATCTCATTGGCGCTGGTGCGTGACCTTCGTCGCGGCAGGTGACGTCATATACTATCGTGTTCTTCTCGGAGAAGATACATTAACTGAATGAATTCGATAATTACTTTCGGCAGTGTCAAAAATGTTTCTTTATCTCGCAAACTTCTCATGCTGGTTTGTCGCATTCATTCATATTGTTTTGTATTAACGTACTCGGTACTGTTTTCCTGAATTCAAATAATGCGTTTTTTTTGTTTTTATTTTGTTTTCAAAACTTTTTCATGTCATTTGTGGTTTTTTTTTTTTTTTTTTTTTTTTTAAAAACTTTTTCATGTCATTTGGGGTTTTTTTTTTTTTTTTGTCATTTTGTTGAAGTCAAGATAGCACGGACAATGCCGTTCGCGTATTACTAGTAGAATATAAAAATAATTATTTAAGGTATCCGACTGGGTTCGGAGAAAAAAATTTAAAAATTCATGCACAAATAAACTTACACAGCTTAGTAACAAATATAGGTTTAAATAGTCACAATTAGAAGTAAAAATTCATGTTTAATCAGTAGTGTTTGAAAATAAATATTTTTTTTCAAGATTTAAAAAATTTCAATGTTAAGAAAAACAACATAATTTTAAAAATATGGGACATATTTAATTTTTATTTCGCATGTGTACTTCTCAAACTATCTAAAATGTAATAGACCGCAAAATAAAATTTATTTTAATAAATAAATATTTTACGAACATTCAAAGTTGGCGTCATTGATTTTTCGCCAAAATTATCTTATATTTCGAACTGAAAGTGACTGTAAAACGTGACTAAATAAAGCATATCATCATAAAATCTGAGATCTATTACACCCTGAAAGGTTTTTTCACACATGTGAACTCAATTTTAATGAATTTTAATGAATTGTTTTGAAGATATCACGTTTCTCGCGGACAAATTTTAATGAAATTTTCATTTTTCAGAAAACGCATTTAAAAAATATAATAATGCATTAGTTCAAATAAATAGGATATTAAAGAAATAAGAATGAAAACAAAGAGTGTTTTAGAATCTTAAAAGTTGTGACTTTAGTTTTAGATCATAATTTTTTTAAAAATTTTTCTTCGAAAATCGCTTTTTTCAGCCTAGTCGGATACCTTAAATAAAAAGATAATGTTTTGAAATGAATGCTACTCATCCTAACCAGCAGGTGAGCAGCAATACCACCAAAGGTGTTGTGATCGCCATTTGGATCCAGAACCAGTCTCGCAGAAGCCAAACGACCCCTGGGAAACAGACGAATCCGACGCACCAGCCGAGATGAAACGCCACGCCATAAAAGGATCTCTGTTTCGAACCAATGATTTCCATCACTGAAATGGAATGGTTTATAGTGATTATTTTGGTAAATTTGTTTTCCTATCTTTCGTAAGTTAATGGCTTACCCTAGTACACTGACATAGATGATTAATATTGAATTAAACAAGCTAAATACCAAAAAATTGTTCCGACACTGTGAATAATTACATATAAAAAACAGAGATGATTTTATATACTCACATAAAACATATGAAACAGTGCAAAGTCCATTCAGACCAAACGCCACGAAGAACCTTGTTGTGGCAAACATTACAAAAGAGGTGGAAAAGGCACAGGCCACCGCAGAACACAGTGGGATTACGATACATGTAGCGAGGAGCGGCCTTCTTCCAAATCTAATTCGACAAAAAAAAAGGAATCAAAAGCATACTTGAGTTTGTCATTTGAGCTATATCCGAAAAAATCAATTATGAAAATAAGTTCCCTGCCGGTTCATGCAACTCTGCTTTGCTTTATTAATAAATTTCTCTTCGAGGAATTTCAAACTAACTTTTTTTATCTGTAGTTTTCAAAATATTCATTATTTAATTTATAATAGAATGCAATGCCTTCAATATGAATAGCTTCTGAATTACTGATGATATTGAAACTAATACAACCGGATTTCTCATCATTAAATATTTCAGAGACGTATATTATTTACTAAATTATGATTGTGGGACATATCTCATGCTCTATTTTTCTATGAACATTCTTCTATAACATTGAAAGGTTGTCAGTTTCCATCAAAATTTGGAAAAAATTAAAAATTAAAAGCCCTTTTTAAAATAAACATGCGTTGAACATCAGAGTCTTAGTCGAAGAAGTATCAAGCGAAAGAATGCGACATTTGTGAAATGCCTAACTGTAGAGAAAAGATTGTGAAGTGCTCTGTTTTGTTTTTTTAGTATTGAGAAGTGAAAATTGTAAACCAACGTTCATTTTATTGAACCTTTTTAATCAAAACGATGGCTCATAGAAGAGTAATAAAGCCCTTGCCTTCTGGTTTTACAGATTTAATTGGTCTAACTGTTGAAAGTTTTGCTATAAAACGGCTCATAGGGTCAGTAGAGGAACCAGAGTTCTTTACAAATCTGATAATCGTCTTTCCGAATAGCTAAGAACGACTCAAGTGGTGCAATTCGTTGGGAAATAGAGACATAATGATTATATGAACTGGAAGTTTTCTTCTATTGAAGGAAGACATCCCTTTTCTTGTAAATGAATAATATGTGAAGTTAAGTGTATTATTCCTGTCTTGGATGGAAGAAATTCATATTATTTGTTTTCAAATTAAACTGGCTTCATACAAGAGAGAAATTTCGAAATTTTGAGTTTCACCAATAAAGGATATTGAAAGATTGTTAATTTAATAGGATATAAAGGACGTTAATTTAACTTTCTTTTTTGTGTGGTATAATTTCGTGATATATTGTAATTTGATTTATATTTGCTTATAGAGTTGCGTATTAATAATTTAACTAATCTATGTTTTGAAACGTTTTAAAGACTGGTTATAAATTATTGGACACATTTCAAAAATTAATTATAAAAAACTCTATAATGTCGAAACTGCGTTTTCTTAAATGAGAGGATAGCTCAAAAAGTTTTTTTATCAGATAGGTAACGCTCCGTTACGGCGCACTAAATCTGAGGAATCCAACGAAAGTGTCAAAATGTCTATCGTGCAGCAGAAGGCTGGTTTCACGAATGAAAATCATTTGTAACAGTTAAAAGAATTATTCAGTTAGAATATCTAAATTGTCAGTCACCAAGTAAGAACTCCCTCAAGCGCTGTTATGAGAAATGTTGAATGTCTTGGAACTGTTAAAAATGATTTGCTTTCTTGGAACCAGAGACATGACAGACGTGATTTCTGGTGCACGGTAGTCAGATTAAGAGCGCAGTAACGATCTTTACCTATATGAAAAGAAACTGTTTAAACTACTCTCTGATTAAAAAAAAACCGGAAATTTCTACATCATTTTTACTTTCTCGTATACGAACTATACAAAGAGAAAGTATTGTAATCGTAAAAAAAATTCAAAGTTGAGATTTTGACGAATCTCCACGTTTTAAAACCTCCCTGAATCCGAAAATCACAATTTTGGAATTATGTCTATCTGTCTGTGAACACGATAACTCGAAAACTATTAGATCTACGGAGATGAAATTTGGTATGTAATCTTTACACATAATTTGTAGGTTTCTATCAAATTTTGGACAAAATCCATCCACGGGAAATCCGTCTGTCTGCCTGTCCACGTTCATGTGAACACTATAACTCAAAAACCTGAATAGCTAGAAGGATAAAATTTGGTAGACAGTTTTGTCATCATGAATGTAGGTCCGTATAAAAGTTTGGGCCAACTCCGTCAAAGAGTTGACTGTCTGCCGGTCTGTATAATCCCATACTTTTGAGTGCAATGACTTTTAAACTAAATTGTAGATTTGTGTCCAATTTTTTTTCAATCGGTTAAAAAAAAGGTGTTGGAATTCGAAATTTCGTTTTTCTTATCTTACTAACCCTATTGCGAAATCACATCAGCTTCCGATTCTATTTCACCATACTACGTCTTGGCCCACTGCCAAATTCTGTTCGTTTCATCTTGATATGCCTTTCGCTTTCATTTAGGTGATTTATAGTCAGTCACGAAGAAATATTTTCTCGAAAGGAGTTGCATATATAATTTACGGTTAGTTTTGTTTCGTAATTGCTAATGAGTTTTTTTTTTCTGTTAGTGGATTTTGAATTATTTTCACTTGGTCAAAACGATAATAAAACGGTAATTGTTATTAACAAAACGAAAGTTAGTGCCCCCAATTGATTCATCAGTTTTGTCTTTCTTGCCTTTTTTATATTTTAACCACTCTGGCAATGTGCATGAGATTTTCTATTACAACATTTTTCTCAAACTGTGCTCGAGACGCTTGATGCGTTTTACTGTCTTTTAGCTTATTTTTCCTCCACATGTGTTAGGGAGTATTCCAGAAAGTTTAGGGGAGACTACTCCCGCTGGTTTTAAATTAATTTTTGAAATGGGTCCAATAATTTATGACCACCCTGTATATTTCAAACGGGAGGGAATGTGCGTTCTAATGAAGGGATGCTTGTAAACCATCACCATAGATTCAATACTGTCCATCAATTGGCAGCCCTTATCGAAACTTCAACTTCCTAGATAGATCCAATGCGATTCCTTTGGGCAAATGTGTTTGAAGGTGCTTATTTTTGTGTTTTATCATGTGCGAACATTAGCTCCCTAAATCAATGTGCACTTTTTGCTATATAATTTCGCCTGTGGCATTCTACAAATTTATAAGAATCAAATGTGCTTGCTGAGGGATGCGTGTAACCCATCACCACACAATGCTATCCATCAATTGGCAGCCCTTTTCGAAACTTCAACTTTTTAGATCCAATGCGATCCCGTTGGGCAAATGTGTTTGAACATGATTATTTTTCTGCTTTGTCATGTGCGAACATTAGCTCCCTAAATCAATGTGCACTTTTTGCTGTATAATTTGTCTTGTGGCATTCTACAAATTAATAAGAATAAAATGGAATTAATTAATGAAATCAAAATGTCAAACAATACTTCTGGCGTTCATATCCAAGGTGTCGCTAAATTATAGGCTCAGTAACGTTAGGTTAAATATCCTAACGTTACTGAACGGATACACATTATTGCAAAAGTTATTTGCATCTTTATTTCAACAAGCCATTTCTAAAAACTATGTTTTTTCGTGCTGTCTTAAATATTTTAAATTATTGTAAAAATTCTCAGCACAGGAGTGTCTTGTTACATACCTTAAAACACTTATTACCACCCACCGTAAAATTAAACATTCATGGTGACTGATGGAATTTTTTTGGAAAGCCTTAAACATTTTGTATCTTTTCAACATCACAAAACTGTTTTTTCTGCAGCAAGAATTGCCGATAATGTCCGAATTATAAACTCAGTTGTCTTTCACACTTAACTATTTCAAGGGAACCAATAATTTGTTTTTCTTCGTGAAAACGACCATAATGGGTGTATAAGTTCAAAAGGAAGAAAAATTAGAACTGGTGCTGTAATCTGTTGTCATCTTCATTACATATTAGAAAGGCATTTTTTTCTAATAAATAATTGAAGGCCTGCGGACTGGTTAAGAAATATACCGGTTGAAACAAAAGTCTTGCCCTGATTATAAAAATTCATTACAAAATAACCGTTTAATACAATAATGTAGCTTTTTATCATTGGATAGGTAAGTTTTAGTAGTTTTTTTATGCAGTAGATGGCGCGAGTGCTCCTTCAAGAGTGACTCAGGGGAACATTTGTAAGGAAAACATCATTTTCAGTCGAAATGGCGTCGATTGAACAGAAAGCCCAATCTGTGCTTGGTTTCACAAAACAAAATCGCCCATTAATGTTCAATGTGCATTTCAACGTTGTTATGGACGCAACCCTCCTGATACAAAATCAATAAAGCGATGATATGAAAAGTTTAAAGAAACAGCCAGCGTTACTGACCTTCCCAGAACTGGCAGGCCTAGTATGAGTGAAGCAACTGTTGAACTCGTTCGACAATCGTTTCAAAGTAGTCCTACTAAATCAACTCGTCAAGCAACACGTGAACTTCAAATACCGCAAACAAGTTTGGTAAGAATTCTTCATGAAAAGCTTAGGTTGCATGCTTATAAAGTTCAAATCGTTCAGAACTTGCAACCAAATGATTGCCCGAGACATGCAGAATTCGCAATTGAGATTCTGAACAGAATTGATGTCGAAAACGATTACTTAAATCGCATTTGTTTTTTCCAATGAATCCACCTTTCATGTCAGTGGAATGGTAAATAGGCATAATGTCCGTATATGGGGATCAGAGAATCCACATGTTTCTGCACAGTTACAGCGAGATAGCCCTAAAGTTAATGTTTGGTGCGGCCTCATGCATAACAAGCTTATTGGGCCGTTTTCCTTCACGGAAAAAAGCATTACCGCTAACGTTTATACAGACTTATTGCAACTGTTCATTGCACTGCAGTTAGAAGAATTTCAACCATGGATAATGTTTCAGCAAGATGGAGCACCCCCACACTGGGGTTCTTTAGTACGTGATTTCCTAGACGAAACAATTGTGGATCGGTGGATTGGAAGGGATGGACCAACACCCTGGCCTCCGCGTTCTCCAGATATTACTCCTCTTGATTTTTTCTTTTGGGGCTATATCAAGGATAGAGTCTTTGCCACACCAATTGCAGACGTCGAAGAACTGAAGGCTAGGATACAGGCTGTTGTGTGTACTGTAACAGAAGACATGTTAAAGAACACTTGGCGGGAACTGGAATACCGCTTAGACATTCTCCGAGCTACCAAGAGGGCACACGTTGAAATTTACTGATGTAAATGGTCTTATAAAAAATTTATAACAGTACTTACAATACATCCAAGCAAACATATGTCTAATTATAATGGTTTGAGAACAATAAATATTTTTAATCAGGGCAAGACTTTTGGTTCACCCTGAAAAGATTATTCGAATGGAAACCACAACTATGAAAAGATTGCCGGGTCCCCTGGGTTTTTTTTCCTCATAAAAAATTGAAATACTGCCTACTGGTTGAGATATATGCTATTGAAAAGATGATTCGAATGGAAACCACAACCATGAAAGGATTGCCGGGTTTTTTCCCCTGGGTTTTTTTCTAATAAATAATTGAAATACTGCTTACTGGTTGAGATATATGCTATTGAAAAGATGATTCGAATGGAAACCACAACCCTTTAAGGGTTGCCGGGGGCCCCCCCCCCCCCTATTTTCCAAATTTTTTGGAAAACTATGTCTTCCAAATTGCAGCTCATCTGAAGAAGAGAAAAAAGTTACCTGTCTGAAAGATGTGCAACGATAACATTGGAAATAATTCCTCCAACATTGAAAAGAGACGTCGATAGTGACACAAGCCATTCTTTTTCGCAGACTAAATCAAACTATTAAAGAAAGT